>WWET01002073.1:26839-60646 GCA_011038615.1 Limnodynastes dumerilii
GGTGGCGCTGTAGCCATGGTGTAGGGGGCGTGGTCTTGGTGTGGAGCATACAGGATAGAGCAGAGTATGGGCAGGGAGGAGGAGTGGTGCTGAGATTATATGGGGTGGGGCAAAGGCACTGAGGGGCGCGATTGAGGTTCTGAGGGGCAAGGTTGAGGTTATGTGGGGCGGGGCTGAGGGGCAAGGCAAAGGCGCTGAAAGGCAGAGTTGCAGTTATGAGGAGAGGGGCGTCCGGAACAGGTACCGGGCGAGGAGAGTATTATTATTGGGGGTGGGGGGGTTGTGGTGCCGGCAGTGGTGTAATAGGGGGGGCAATGCCAGTGACTGTATAATACAGGGGACCCAGAGCCAGTATCATGGAGGAGTGCGTAGAGTGCTTAGAGGTGAGGGGGTGACAGCAAGCACAGTCATTAACATATGTAAACAAAAATAGTAATACAACTTAAAGTACAAAAAAATCAAGACATACCTAGCAAAACACATATATGCTTACTGAATGAAGTTATACGTACAATGATTCACTACATATAGTTTCATAAACATTATAAAAATTTTATTTTAAATATGATAGACAGCACATACAACCAATATAGTTAAATAAGTAAATCTAATGGTGTTCGGTTCCAAAATTTTAAATGGTTCAAAAAATCTTTTATAAGTTTACAGTCTTGCACTAAATATATAATCAGCATAAGGGGCCAGATCCAGACCTAATAACGTCAGGCCGTTAACGCACGCAATGCACCCTCCAGATATTACGCTAGTGTTGCGATAGTAACACCAGCGTAGCAAGTACCGAACGGAACTTTGTTCCGTACGAGCCCATTTCCTAGGAAATGGCCTGTGCTTCTCTTCCGTCCGCTAAAGTGGAAGCATATATACCTATATAGAAATATATAGGTATAGAATCGTCCTAATAGAATATAATAACATATATAGCCCGACATGAATCAAAGAAGAAACTAAATATCATAATATGTGCAGAATGATGCAAATCATATAGTAAACAATCAGCCGGCAGATATATATAAATAACAACAATGTGAGCCAGATAAGCCAGGGTAGAGGCAACCTAAACTAACGATCCGGAGGCTGACCCTAGATGGAGGAGACTAGCCGCCTCACGGCTGCGCTTCGCCCACTCATGGGCACGTAAAAAACCCTGCACTGATCTACTACCGGCAAAAGAACGGGCTCACAGAAGGACGACAGGCAAGCGGCTCCCGATGCACTCAGGAGCAGCGTGATCGTGAGTGTCCCCAACGCGCGTTTCGCTGTGCTTCTTCAAGGGGGGAAGGTGTGCAGCCCAAACGGAGAGTCAATCCTTAAATAGAGGCCAATCAGCAATGAAACCAATCAGCCAAGGCTGACACAGCTGCAGGATAAATCATAAGGAAAAGCAGTAATTAGATTAACGGAGAAAAATAAACTAAATAAGAAGTAAATACTAAGTATACAGCACACATATGTGTAAGAGCCTTCTGATAAATGAGTACGAAAATGAAATGAATTATACTTTGATGGACATATAGCAGTGTCCCAAGACACAAAATGAAAAGATTAAAATGTAGGTTTACATAGAAACACTACCACAGTGCTCATAATAACTGGGTTCTAAATACCACCATATAAACTAGATATACTTAATAAAGATGAGCAACAGCTAAGTCCAAAGTAATATTCAAATATATAACGATAAATACCAGCTCAAAAAAATATATACACCAATGTTGTAATACAAAAAATAAAATATAAATAACTGAAAAGTGAACCAAAAGCCAAAAAAAAGAGGTCAAATGAAAAAATAAATAATTATTAAATAACAACATATGCGAATCTTAACAGATATAATATATAATAATGATATAGTCAGTTTCAATATAATTAAAAAACTCAGATGCAAAGGAATGTATACATTAAAATGCTAAATAATGTATACATTATGGAGGAATCGCTGAATATACATAAGCACTGTAATTGGTCACAGAAAGGGGCTAAAAGATGAATATTTATTTAGTCCCCATGTGGAAACCGATCCCATCATCGAAATCCATTTGAGTTCCTTTTGTAACAAAATGTTATCAACATCACCTCCCCTCAAATTTAAGGTAACACTCTCCATAATAAAGGCTCTAAGGCCTATTGGATTAGCTTGATGACATGTGTAAAAGTGACATTCCACCGGTGATAGGAATTTCATCCTCTCCTTATCCCGGTGGCTGTTTCTAATAGAGTTGACATGCTCAAGGAGCCTTTGTTTAAACACGCGTTTAGTCTTTCCTATGTAGTTTTTATTACACGGACAAGTGAGACAGTAGATGACTTGATTGGTGGTACAGCTGAAATACGAGTTAATATGATGGTTAATGTCAAAGCGATCCTGAAATTCCATGGTGCGTGTCATGTCATGACACGCACGGCAACTTCCACATGTTAAAGACCCTGGTCGTGAGGTCACAAAAGTTTTAAAAGGTTTAAAGTGGCTTTTAACTAAATAATCACGAAGATTCTTAGATCTGCGCCACCCCATGGAGATACGATCCCCTAACACATCAACCAAGTCCTCATCAGATTTGAGAACCTTGAGATGTTTGTTGAGGATTTGTACAATAGCACATGAGTCCTTATCAAAATTAGCAACAAACCTGCTGCTATCCTTCCTTTTGGGATTCGGATGACATAGCATCGCCAGGGATGAAACCCAGCATCTGGTAATGTCTATGTGTTCCAGACTTCAGGCTGTAATTGACTGCAAAAGATTTGCAAGTGAAAGGTTGATTTAGGATTGTTTAGTTTGTTCCATTACTTTTGGTCCCTTAAAAAGTGGGAGGCACATATAGAAACCGTTGTAATTCCTATACTGTTCACCTGATTTGGATGTAAATAGCCTCAAATTAAAACTGAAAGTCTGCTGTTAAAGCACATCTTGTTTGTTTCATTTCAAATCCATTGTGGCGGTGTATAGAGCCCAAAATATGAGAATTGTGTCGATGTCCCAATATTTATGGACCTGACTGTATATATATAACGTCAGAGAAGCCTTGTAAGTGGCGAACGGTTTATCACGTATCTGCAGATATTTGTAACTAATTCTCTGACTTTTATTTTAAAGATAGAGGTTCATGAATAGTAATTGAGTAATGGCTAGAGTGCCAGGCCATGTTGTTTTTTGTATATATATATATAGGAAAAAATGGGGTGCCTCGTAGTGCAGTAAATGTTATTTCAAAACAATCACCATTTATAATCCTCACTGTTATATCTATGTAAAATCCACATTAACGCATGTAGCAAGCCAACTTTATCAAGGGCTTTTCTCAATGTAACCTAATAAAAAAGTATGGTTATAATGGATAACTTTCCTACTTTATTTGATATATTTTTATTTATATATTTTTATATAATAAGTATATATATATATATATATATATCCTAATGCAAATGAGTCTGTACCCTTTGTAATCAGTTAGAAAATAGTAAATAGTAGTAAAAAGGCTTTCAAAGTTTACATAGACAAATTAATAGTGGTACAAGAAATCAAGAGATATACATTTTTTTGTTAAGATGAAATGTGATTGAATTACAGTGTGGACTTTAGTCAGTGCTTTTCCAACTTTTTCCAATTATAGTGTACAAGACCAGGAGGCTGATTTATTGCAACACCAGAGTGTGCTGGCCAAGTTGCATGTACATGTCAAACTTGATTTTGGCTGAAATCTGCTTGACATTAACCCATCCTCAAAAAACTCAAAGAGAAGATTTATGTTGCTCAGTTACGCTCTCTCTCTAACCTCTATTAATAATTGATAAACATATTTCTTGTGTAAGCTCAGGATGTTCCATTTTGACAGGATGAAAGATTTTTAGAAACTTTCTAGTAGACACTTTGTGATATAGTTTAGTCTTGTTCATTTTACTGGGTGCACTTAGCACTATCTAGTTAAGCACAAATGTTATTAAGGAAGGTTGCTAGAGGGACAGAAAGCTTTTTAGTGGGTAAAAACCATAATCATAAGCTGCAGAACCTGAAAAGAATGTCCCACTGTGCAATCAGCGAGTCTTCCATCTTTTAATGTAGACAGAATGCTTTGAAAAGGAACCATTGCAGGTGTTTATCATGTTTTAAATTATAAAATAGTACTTTTGTATTTGAGCATGTACGAGGTACATCATAAAAATACATATCTATTTCTTTTGTTTATATATTCATTAGCAGGTGATCTGATCTTTTAATGTGTCCATGCATTTAAATTTAGTGCTTTGAATGATTAAATCATTTCTTCTGCTTACTGCAATACAATATAGAGTCCGTACATTATAGTGCTTTTAGAACAAAAGGCCACAATAATTTAGCATTATAGTGAGGCATGATCATGTGAACAGGGAGGCCCATACAATGAGGGGGATACATTTGTTGCACTGGAATGAAATTATAATTTACCTTTTCTCTGATATCCCTTCATACTATTAGTATGTGTACTTATAGGACCAGATCCAGATCAATGCTCGAGTTAGGTTTCAACACGTAGCGTATTTACGCTTTCGTAATTACTATGCACTCCCCTCGGTCGTATGTATTTTTGCCGTTTTACACTCACCAATCCCTGCCCTAACTTTTCCAAGTGTAACTGCTGTTGGCCGTAATTGCTGAACGTATTTAAGCACCTAAGCTCGTCCACACTGTATGATTTACATGCCTCACCCCTCCTCCAAAGTGTAATTGTGAGTGGCGTATGGCTGTCACGCCCCTTCGTTCATAGGTACGCTGTTGACCTTAGTCTCGTAAGTATGTTCATGCGCAGAACATGGAAAACAGCGTTTTTACGACTACGGCGAGCTTAAAAACGTTAGCGGGCGTAGGTCTGGATCTGGTAGCAAAGCCCAGTGTGGACCATAGTTCCTTATACTACTTGTTTATTTCTTGGTGTATACCCACTTTATTCTTCACCTGAGCGGGTGACCTTATAGATGTGCATGAACAATATCAAAGAATGAAGTATCACAACACAGCCTTCTTCTACTACAGTTATCAAATACAATTTAGCAACTTAAGCTTAGCCTGACATGACACGGCATTGGGGACACGAAGGGGACGGGGGGGGGGACGACATTGGGGACGGAGAGACACACATGTGGTGTGTGTGTGTGTGTGTGTGTGTCCCGGGGACGGGGACACACACACCACAGCTGCAGCAGCAGCAGCACCGGCAGAGCGTGCGCGCACGCGCGCCCCCTGCTGGAGAAAAAAAAAAATAATACTACGTAAGTAGCGTAGCCAGCGGCCTCTGCAGCAGGGGGCTGCAAAGATAAAGAAGTACCACCATCTTTTCAAAATCATGTGTTTGCCACTGGGGGTTGGGTAGGAAACAATAATAGCATTGATAGGTTCTTACCCAACTTTTACCATGGGACCAATGAGCCGGATATTCTCCAATAACAAATAAGAATCAATGGCAAACAGCACAGGCCCCACTCACGCACCAGACACATCTTACCGAAATAAAGACACTGACACCTTAGCTGCGTTTAAAAAGGGAACATGGTTTATTAAATAAATTAACTAATTGGGCCAAATTGTAATTGATGTCTAGAGCTGTGACCTCCAGCAGTGAAGATAAACCGAAATAGCAGATGGGAGGTTCAGCGCCTAGCTTAACACTAAACTATACATAACTTAACATCTATAGCACACAGGTCGCTTAAAGCAAAGTGGTTATTCACAACAACAACAACGCAATCAAAAAGCTCACCCCAGCACCTGGAAGGCGGCATATCTATGCACCCAACCGCTAGGGATTGGTGTCCACACATCACTCCTGGGTTGAGTACCATAATGACTGTTTGCGACTTAACGTTGTCCCATTTTAGCACCAAATACCCTGCTGACCCCCCACTGCTACAGCCAAACCATGCACCGTCTTAATAGGCAAATAAACACGTTAGATCAGCACTTTAAGGGAGGAAGGGAGGGAAAATTCCTTAGCGAAGGTGAAGCCCACCCCCTGCAAAAACCTTATATTAACCCCTACTACCTACACGCCCCCTAATCCTCTACACCAATCCTACCTATAAACGACTAAACCCTGTCTGTCTCATGCTAAGCGGGATCCTGCCTGCACTTATATTGCCTGCAGCTCTATTGGGTCACGTTACACTTTACAATACGATCTCTGCCAGGCGGTTAGTAACTAAACAACCCACTGGCCCTGAGCTTTATGAGACTCAGTCACTCACAGCGGCAGCAGCAATTTGCCGCTCATTATTGCTGGTTAATGGATCGTACAGGCACAGGGGAGGTGTCTGCGGAAGCCAATCAGCAGACGCGCTGCTGTTTAGAACGTGTTACGTAGTGTTTGGCAACATTGTCCCGGAGGCTGTAAGTATAATTGTGCTGTGCAGCCCATAGTATCCAGTGCAGGCAGTAGCGAGTATCTGCTGGCGTTATGGACGTGCTGCTGAGGGTATCGGCATGGAAGGAATACCTGCCCCTTTGGTTATCTCGTGGTTATGAAGAGTCGTGGTCGGTGCTTCTCTTGTACACCATTCTGTTCCTGGTGCTGTACTGGTTGATAGTTTCTTTATGGACTTATTACCAGATCATGTCCAGCAACACACCACCTGGTCCTACACCTTTACCCTTCCTGGGCAACTTTGGCTTCATGTTGGTGCCAGGCTGGCTTCTCCAGCTGTTGCAGTTTGGTATGGACAGTAATAAACTAAGTAAAGCGCCAAGTGGAGGTACCAGAAGAGGAGCGTTTCTGTACCCTCACATTGTCCTCAGTAACATGGCTAAGCTATACGGGAACATTTATAGTTTATACATTGGTAGCCGCCTTATAGTCATACTCAATGATTTCGATACTGTAAAGGATGCCATGGTTAATCATTCGGAGGTTTTCTCTGACCGCCCCAGCGTGCCCGCAGTCACTATCATCACCAAGAGAAAAGGTAGTTATGTAGCAGGGCTATACATTTTTTCTAATTTCAATTATAGTAAAATCTAGACTTAAACCAGTTGTTTATTGCTAGTCTCTTAAAGATACACACACACTTTTTGTCAATTCTAGTTTTGGTTATATTTATCTTGAGGGGGAAAAACATGTACAGAAATGCAAGATGTATGTATGCTTGTGCCCTCTAATTTAACTTCTGCTGACTGAACCTGTAAGCATGAAAAAGTAGACAATGTTGACAGTTGTTATATTGATAAATGAGGAGAAAAACACATACACAACAGTAAATGGAGGGTGATTAGTAAAAATGTTCCTGTGTTGTGAGGCATGGCAGATGTATGTACATTTAGCATTTAACTATGAAGTAGCGTCAGTAACTAACAAATCAAGTTGCTATTTGTGATTTGATATATAGCCGACAGTAATCTCTGAGCTCTCTATTACTAATTTTAAAATCTGGCAGTCCACTTCTGTCCTATGATTGCACCACCCGTCAAGTACTATTTTACTGGAAAAATAAAATAAGCTTTAGATTAATGTCCATGTATTGTTCAAAGATTGTAACTTATGGACAATGAATGTATCAAAATATCTGCTGACTTGTTTATTTATAGCAATGTTGTTTCATAAGGTTATCACAAACATATTTTGTTTTTGCTGAACTAAGTTTCTTTATGCTTTCCTTTGTAAAATGTAATGCTAATACTACATTCATCTGTTGTATTATTAATACTATTTGAAGTTCAAATTTAAGTGCTAAAACTTAAGATCTCCTGGCCATTATGCCCACAGATCCTTACCTTTGCCAGACAAACTAAGTATTGATTACTTTCAAACAATACTAAATGAACTGTGTACACACAATTTTTTTATACTATGGGGGTTACTGACAGTTTGTGCTTGACAAGCCAAGCCAAAGGGCTCTATTTACTATCATTAGTGCATTGAGCGCTAATGATAGCAACTAGTCTCGCTGCACCTTGCAGTAGGAGTGCGGGAATTATTTATTAATACTTACCCCTCCGATGAGGTCCCACGACGGTCAGCGAGCGAGACCGCTGAAATACTTACCCTAACGCGCTGACACTTCGTAAATGCCGGCCTGCATTCATTAGAGCGGGCTGGCGATCGGAAGTGTTAATGCGATCGTCGCCATGATTTCCATGGTGATGATAGCATTGTAAATAAGGAACTATTCGTTTTCATACGATAAAGCCCGTTTTCACACAAAAACGGGCTTTATCATATGAAAACGATCTTCGTAAATAAGCCCAATATTACTAACAGGTTAAAATGAGTCACCTAATAAAGACAAGGATTGCATGTCTACTAAATCTGTTTTAATACTGGTGATTAGTACTCCATCTGTGATCTGTGAATGCGGATCCCCATGAATCTGTTGCTCAGAGAGCCAACACTTAAGAATTGAATCTGAGGATCCTGTCCCACAACTTCATATTCTTTAAGTGCACATAGTCTACAGATATGGCACTGATGGAACGTATTGTACAGGTCATATTATTCATATAGTCTATTTAGTATAATGTTTTGTCGTGCCAAGATCTTCATTAGGAATCAAGTATGCTCATTTTTCTTAGAAACAAGAAACATAGAAAGTGACAGCAGGAAAGAGGCACTTAAGCAATACAGTTTGCCCAGTTTTTATAGAGGTGCACATTACAATGTGTGTATTTTGGCTACCTTAATAGCCGGTTTTAAGCGCACTTATCTTCGTGATAAAAATAACGCGGTCTTCGTGTTTAATTGAATCAGTCCCCAAGAGTTTATACACATGGCCATGTGTTCACTGGTTAAACCCCTTGATATAATTGAAAGCTACTATAATATCCCCTCTCCCTTTTGTGCTCCAAGCTATACATTTTATTTCCTCTTGTCTGTCTTTGTATATTTTGTGACAAATACCATGAATCGTTTTAGTTGCCTTTCTTTGCACAGTCTCTAATTTACTTATATTTTCTGGAGATATGACCGCCGGAACTAGTATTCTATATCTATCTATCTATCTATCTCTATCTTCCAGCATAACTCTGGAATGCCTGGAGTAATTTACACCAAACTTGGTACACATATCACAATCTGGAAAAAAAAAATACTGTGGGGGTAAGACACCCCTAGGCGTGGGGGTGGGAAGGGGGTGACATTAAAAGTAATCGAAAATGACTGATATTAGTGTCTAATCCATAGTTTTTGGGGTCACTGAGATGAATAGTGACACTCCCATGGGGGGTGAGAAGGGGTGAAAAATAAAATTACTGTCAAAGCCATAGTTTTCGGGGTCGCTAAGCGGATTGGTGACAGATGTTTGTCTGAATGAGGAATAAGGAAGAAAACTTCAGAGTGGCAATATTGGCTCCCATAAGACATTCTAGGGGGGTTGGGGTCCCAGTAGAACCTCCCATTGGTGTAGGCTGGGCAGATCTGAGCCTGTTCTGAGTCTTCTACTGGATGGATTCGGATGACATCACATCACGATTTAGGAGGGACTGTCCTAATTTGTGGACCACAAATGGGGTTGTTTAAACAAATAAGGTCAGTTGTGGGTGTAGCTTGGCCAGAAGAGGGCAGAGTTTATTTTGAATGTCGTTAAATAACATTAAATGTTATTAACAAAAATTGTACATATTGTCAAGCTGTTTAGTATTTTCAAAAAGTTGACCGCTACATCCAACACATTTGTATTAATAACTTGAAGATTTAAACCTGGGCAACGCCGGCCACTTCTGCTAGTAATCTATAAATGGCATTACTACTCTCTTTCTGTCTCTAGTTTCTCTCTCTATGCAACCAAGCAACTGACTTTCCTTTTAAGCTGGCCATACACTGAGTCGATTTTCAATCCCAGCAGGGGGTGTCCCGATTAATGGGGCAATTTCCCGTTAGGGAAATTTCCCGTATTCGGCACCATATACCTCCTCTACTGGGACTGATAATCCTAGCAGAAGAGGGGGAGGGGCAGGGCTCTCTATGGTGCTTCTGCACATATATGCACTAAGATGTTTTGATTTAATCTTTTGAAGCTCCTAATATGCAAGATCAACAATGGAAGGATATCTTTTGCTTTTTGCAAGTGTGTGCTGTGTCTATTAGGAGATCTGGTAAGATATCTGGTGATATTTTATGTGGACAAACATGACATTATAATACATGCGCACATCACATCCCGGTTTTGTCAAGCACCTGTACGAATATGCAACCGTTCCCAAGAGTTGTTCTCATCCACAGAAATAAAAGGACTGTTTTGTTTATTTAAAACACAGTAACATAACTACTAAACAATGGTAAACATTGTAAAGCAAGTTCTGATAAAAGCATAATGGCCCGGATCCAGATCTCCGACACCGGATTTTCACATCATCCTGAGGTTTGAGAACAGTGAATTGAAACTAGCCCTTACTGTCCTATTTGCACACTATCCCCCTCCCACATAGCAGAAATGCTATATCTCCTTTAAAATAACTGACATTGACAAACAAATAAAGCATAGGAATAATCATAATTCCAGGTTACTACTATTTGTTATTTTCAAAAGGCTTAAAACTGTTTTATATTTTATGCCTTCACTAGCTGGGCAAAATGTGCATAGAAGGGGATGTTCTTATATAATAAATGTAATCAAGGAAATTGTGCAATTATGGGAAAATATAACTTAGAATGGGGAAGTTTAGCAGTAACAGTGAAAGCACTGACAAAGGAAATTAGATGCTTTTCACCTTTTGCCAGTAAATGTTTATTAATTGATAGCTTTTCACCCATATAAATAATCTATAAAACTCCTTTTTGAGGTTTGAAGGTATAAAAAGAAAGGAAAAACACTTATTATTTTCGTTGTTACGTTTAGATTATTGGATAAGGTAGAAGACTAATTTTATGGATAAGTAAAACCCCTTTTACATTACCACTAAAAACCTGTGTTTTTGGTCAGAAACCCAGGTCTCTGTTGAAACCAGGGTTTTTGGTGGTGATGTGAAAGATCCCTTTTGCCTCGACCTGGGTCTAATGACCCAGATATTGGACCCAGGAAAAAAGAAGGGTTTTTCCTGGGTCTGACCAGGGAAGAGGTGCAATGTGAAAGGTGCCACCTGGGTTTTTCAACCCGGGTCTTACTTAAAAAAAAAAACTGATTGCAGAGATTTGTGTGCTATGGCAATAGTACACAAATCCCTCCCAGGAAGTTGCGCTACCCCCTCACACTGTGAGGGAAGACCCGGGTCAGGGAATTTCCCAGGTCAACTCTGCAGTGTGAAGAGCTCTGACCCTATCTCTTCTTGAAGGTGAACTTTACTTAACACATAAATATTTTATTGCACACTCAAGATGTTACAGAGTTCCGTATGATAGGAGAGTCATCTGACGTGGCAGGTCTTCCCCTCCACCTGCCAAAAATACGCAAGGTGGGTGGGGGTAGGATGTAAATTTGAAGGTGTAGGCTTGGTTTAAGACTTACGTGCTGATCCGCATGTCATTCTAAAGGCTGACTTATGGCAGTGTATCTGCTGTGAAGTCTGCATTAGAGAGGGGCGTCCTCTTTCGTACAGATAGCGCTCGGGGGTCATGATCCGGTCCTACATTCTTTCTATTGTGCTTGTAGTCTAAGGTGCACTTAATAAATATATAATTGATCAGTTGTTTCTTTAAACATATTTGTGATAAGAGAAAGCATATTAAGCAGTTGGATTTTTTTTTGAGCAGAGCAATAAAGATAATATTTTACTATCATCAATCAAATTCCTTTCTAGTTATTTATTCTCTTGAATTATCAAGCAATTACGATTATTATTTTTTTAACCAGACAATTATGAAATGTTATCTTTCAGGTTTATAAAGTGTTATGAAATAAACTTGAAAATATCATCTAATGTTAAATGAGAATTTCAGCATAATCAATATTCAATGTTTCTACCTCAATTGTTAAAGCTTCAAGAACCAGTTTCTTGTTGGAAAAGTCCAGGCTGTTAGAATACCCCACAATGATATGGAATCACTGGAGGTGTTTAGTGACTGGCCATGTAGTTATCATTTAGATTAGATGCTGCCGATATGATCCACAGTTGCAGTTGTTTTTCTCTTCCTTTGTGTCCTTTAGACTTGACAGACTTGACTTCTGCTTATTAGGTTTAAAAATATGAAGTCTATGAATAATTAAAGGACCACTAACATTGATCTAGAAATTTGACTCGGCCCTATTTTGGTACCTTTTCATAACCATTTTTTCTAATGGTAACATACTGTAAATTGTAGTAAATATTCATTGCAATAAAAAGTAGTCAGATTGTGCGCCTATTGAAAATGCACAAAACTTGCTAGTTTTCCTGCGATATCACTGGGACCATATACATACTGTGAAAATGCATAAAGAGATTAAAATGCAAAACTGGATTCCGAATTACTTAACATAAACTTAAATACATAACAACGCAAACATTTAGAACTAAATAGATTAGCTCTGTCAGACAACATTTTATGAAATATGTCTCTTACTTGCACAAATGAGTGTCCTTTGTTGAGGCATGTAGATTTACGCAGAGCATACTTTAAAGAGTAGTTTTTAAGGTAAGGAGAGGCGTTCCACGGCAGCTTTCATGGCAAGTTAGGTAATGTGGGGGGAGGGAGGGCTGATCATTGGCAGCTCTGCATATTTTCCCTACTTCAGAGGAAAAATATGCATGGTTAGTTAAGGTTGTCTATGGCATCCATAAGTGCCATTAGGCATCTAAAAATGGGGACGGTTTGAGGAGAAGGGACCGGAGAAGTGGGTGCTGACACATGCGTATCCACACCTACGAATTTCACACTTAAGTGTAAATACGGTCCCTACCGACCTGTCCGGTCGGTGATGCGGGTCTGCATTGGCAATTCCGAAGGAATGAATGGATAAATGTGGCAATCGGCATGTTTACCGATTCATAAAAAAAAATCTAAATACCGCTATTTTCAAAATAGAGATTGACGGAAATGAGCTTTCGGCTGTCTCTGTATCAGGAAAAGCAGTCTAGCAGCGGCAACTGCATTCTGGTATAATTTGATTTGGTAAAGTTTCACAACATTCGTTTCTACAGATTTTGATTTAATTTAAAGGTTTTTCAGTAAGCTTAAAAAGAGGAGAATGGGCCTGATTCAGACTTAAGAAGGTGCTTAAAATGAAAGAGGAAAGTCACTCCTGGGCTAAGCCATGCTGATTGCAGGGGGACTTGAGTAAATTGAATTCTTTTCATGCAGAGATATATCTTTGAATTTCTTACTGCACACAGAAACTGACCAGCTTTATTATTACACTGTTATTTAGACTTGGGCTAGGAAATGCCACCTCTCAACTCTAATACCGTTTGCAACAGATGAAATATGACTCCCCTGCTATCAAGATAGTTTAGCCCAGGAGTAACTTTCCTCTCTTATTTTAAGCACCTTCTTAAGTCTGGATCAGGCCCAATATGTATGCAGTAGAATAGTGGAAATATACAGTTCTTTTGATTTTAGCAATCCATATAATTTAAATATATAAAAATAATTGTTGAAAAGCAAGTGCAGTATTTTAGCTGAGTAGCAGGTATTAAAAGAACTCTCAAAGCTGAAAGTGGACAAATCCGTGGTTTCAGAAGGGATACTGTAACATGCAGTCACCAACAGCATGACGAAATGTAAAGGAACTCACCTGGATTCCAGAAATGTGGTCCTTCGTCACTGGCTGCTAATGCATGTTTCTCTCCGGAAGAGTGGAAGTGGCTAACTAGTAACCAGTGAGCTTAACATCAGCACTAGGGAAATTCATAGAAACAATGTTAAAGGAAAACAATCTTACAAGATCCCAAGCAACAAGGATTCCCTGGGGAAGAACATGTCAAACAAATCTTGTTTGACACGATACCTGAATGTATTACGTCTTCAAATTTATCTTACCAGTTTTGCACCTAAGTCTGACCTGCCACTGCCAGCAGCAAAGACCATCCCCACTATCAGGGGCTCTGGTGAACACCAGGCCTGTGGTTAGACCCTGTGCCTGTTTATCATGCCTCCATCTAAGGTTTTGAACCTCATACCTACAGAGCACTTACCTTTTATAGTGCAAGCTGCTCAAACCTCTGGCGGGTCCGATACCTTTCACAGAAATTGCTTTGAACCATCTATCACTAGCCATAGTGATCCAGACCCTCATACTCAGAGATCTAGGCATTAACCCAGACTCTGAGGCACTTCTCACAGTAAAAACTCTACATCAAATACATAAAGCTCTCAAAGGGGATCTAACATTGCAAATGAAAGCTACTTTTTGTGAGTTTAAATCAGAGATATCAGAAATTAGATGCTGTACAGATCATCTTGAGTCTGAAATGGAAGAGTTGGACTCCTCCCACAATGACTTCTGCACTTGATACCTGCCACGCTAAGTTTCTCTTCTCCGTCATAAAGTAGCGGACTTGAGAACATCCTAGAGGCAGATCTACAAAAATTAGCCATAGCTTTTCCTAAGCAACTCCCTGATGTGAAAGACTCTTGATCTTCATATTGATCCAATACAGGGAAGTCTCCCAGAGCTAATCTCCTTAGGCTGCACTTTTTCCATGTCTAGGAGCAGTTCCTATTCAGGAATAGGATCAGAAGAGGACTAACGCAAGTCAGTTGCGTAAGTTCCCTTGACGTGCATGAGCCAGATGTTACGTGTCTTAACTTTATCCGTACAGAGGACGTGGTAGGGGCCATCCCATGAATTCTGAAAGCCTTCCCTGCCAGACAGACTGGTTTAGGCATTTTAATTAAGGGCTGGGGAGGAGTGCAGCAGTTCTGCATGGATCTGTGTCCTTGCAGATAAGTTAAGGTGGTGTAAAGGCATGCTAATTAAGGGCTGGGGAGGAGAGCAGCAGTTCTGCATGGATCTGTGTCCTTGCCGATAAGTTAAGGTGGTGTAAGTAAGACTCTAGAAATCCTTCTGAAAGAGGAGAGTGTCAGGGGTGTGCACTCCCCTATTCTGTGCCTGGTTACAGATCTCCATGCGTACTTAAGCTGCACGGAGATCTGAATCTGGTCCATGTATTTGGATTTGTTGGGCTCTTTCCATTCATGTTATTAAAGGCTATTTCCTCCAACTTTTATATTGCAAACTCAAGAACATATGAAATATTAGGCGCAATTGGTGTGGTATACTGATCTTAAAAGTAATTTCTCCCTGGGACTGCGTATCAATTTGGCCACTATAGCAGAATACTACATCTTTTTCCTATTGTTGTCTCAAGTCATTCCTGTTATGTTCTTATTGCAACCTGGGCAGAGGAAGCCGGAATAGGAAAGCTACTGCTCCCTATCTACTGGACAAAATCCTATCTAAAATTGTCATTTCCTTATGGGTGTGCCATATTCGAGCACTGCATCCTTGTTTCCCCATAGTCATACATTCCAGTCTCCAATATCCAAAGACAATCTACTCTTGCTTTGTTCCAGTGATGTGCTGGATGTGCTCTGCAGAAAAGAAAGCTCACTTGAATAGACTTCAAGAAAGAGAAAAAGTTATTGCTATGTGAAATTGTTGAAGTGTTTAAGGGCTAAATACCAGCTACTTTTTATTTTAAAAATTGTAGTTTTCCAGCATACCTGGAAGAGAAAAAAAGAATAGCTTTGTACTTTTACACCTTTTTGCATCCAATTGTTTCTTTGACACAAATTGAGTTTTATACTTCAATAAAATGGTACAGGTAAAATAAATTTAAAAATAAGATTTTTGCAGTCTGAAACTGAAGCATCAAGGTTATCCACTTTTCTTACACAGATAGAGTTCCAATAAATAGAGCTGGATTGGTACACATCAAGAGGACACTTCTGTACTGTACATTGTAATGCCTACTTATAGGCATAGTCTTTTCACTTTAGTCTGAATAGGTCACAGGGAGGGAGTAGCATGGATGTGTGTACATGTATGGAACGGAACACGCTCATAATTTGATCTGACTGTATGGGAAATGGGATCTGTCGCTGTGGCTCATTGAAATTAAGTATATTCCAAAATTTTATGCATTTTACTTTTTCTGTTTTTTAGGTATTGTGTTCGCAAAATATGGCCCAATATGGAGACAGCAGAGAAGATTTTCTCATTCTACCTTGAGGCATTTTGGGCTGGGAAAACTTAGTCTGGAGCCCAGAATTACTGAAGAGTTCAAATATGTAAAAGCAGAAATGCTGAAGTTTGGGGGGAAATCCTTCAGTCCTATTCAGATTATTAATAATGCCGTTTCCAATGTTATCTGTTCCATAAGTTTTGGCAAACGTTTTGACTATGAAGATGAGGAGTTCAAGACCATGCTGAGGTTGATGTCACGTGGGCTGGAAATCAGTGTCAATAGTGAAGCTATACTGACCAATTTGAGTTCTTGGATGTACTATCTGCCTTTTGGACCTTTTAAGGAGCTAAGACAAATTGTTATAGATATCACAGCCTTTCTTAAGAGGATAATTTCAGAACATAAGATTTCTTTAGATGCGGAGAACCCAAGAGATTTCATTGACATGTACCTCCTCCATATAGCAGAGGAAGAGAAGAGTCAGCTGGAGACCAGCTTTGACACAGAATACCTGTTCTACATTATTGGTGACCTTTTTATTGCTGGCACAGACACAACTACAAACACAATACTTTGGTCTCTCTTGTACATGTGTCATCATCCAGATGTGCAGGGTAAGTGTTACTTTATTGAGTTCATGAGTATTGTGTTTCAATGCATGTTGGACAAATTAGAATTCAGGATCCAGTCAAATCCAGAACCCGGCAGCTATTTTCTGGGAGATGAACATGTGTTAATATCATTAGAGATTACTTTACCATTGAGTGATTAGAGTAAACTTGCAGTAGTAATATCTGTCTAGCTTTTAGGACTTTCCCAGTCTGTTGGAATTGTTACATCGATATTCTGTTTTTCCAGGACCTTTTAGGATGTATAGTAAATACCTTTAACATACAGTTATTACTATAGTATTCTACGTTCTTACTTTTCTGTATTACAAATGAAATTTCCACAAATTGTAACCAAAATGCAAGTTGCGAATTGGCTGGGAAATCAATTGCTTCTGCCTCGAAGAGAACATGGTGCTCTGAAAGGTAAGTATCAAATCTAACCCCTACCGTTTCCCTAATCCTTACTCTAACCCTCCATTCCTCACAGCCTGATCCTAACCCTCACTTCCCCGCAGCCTGATCCTAACTCCCTTTGCCATGGCCTTAACCCTCCTCTAACAATAAAACAATGAACAATAAAAGTTCCGGAGAGGTTATTCACCTCCCCGGCGGTGCTTCCGAAAATTAATGCGTACTCGCCTTCTAAAATGGCTGCCTATTCGAAATAAAGGCAGTTGAAAAAGAACTTTCTACTTCAGAAGACAGCCACTGTGCCAGGGACTCCCACCGCCACTGGACAGTGGCCCAAGTACCACCAGTGGCACTAGTACTAGGGCCATTATGTAATTTCGAATAAAGATGAACAGACTGGATACGCCAAGTGGCTTTTATCTGCTGTCAAATTCTATGTTACTGGGTCATAATAAATAAAAGTGAAATATGTTGAAAACTTTTATAAGACACTGTATATGTCATAACCTAAAATGTGTAACTGTAAGTTGACTTTGGGGAAGGAGACAGGAAGTATGGGTCCCCTTTAGTGAACTGCTCTATTTCGCTCGATGAAGCATAGCAATCGATTCCCCCCTGCAGCCTAACCCTAAGTCCCTCCTGCAGCCTAACCCTAAGTCCCCAGCAGAGGCGCTTCTGAAAATGAATGGGTGAGTATGCGAATCGCATACTCACCCATTCATAAAAAAATTTTTTTAAGAGGACTCGCATTCGAAATAGGGACAGCCTAAAATCAATTTTCATCTGTCCCTAATTCATAACGCGAGCCTTCGCAGCGGGGACTCGCAACGGGGGAGAGGGACCCAAATAATTCCATTTTACTACAAACCATTTACATTGTTTGTAAATTAATTTTTATTATTGATTAGTTTAGTGTGATGAAGGTGATCAATATATTAAGATAGTAGCTTATTTGGACATCTGAGCCCATTTCTGTGCTTCCTAAGTGGATTACAAATTTTTTTGTACTTGGTAAGAAAAGTGACCCTCAAACTTTATGGGTGGAGTAGCTACGTCCCACAAGCAAGTGTATTATTTGACATGGTCTTTCTTATTTCACTTTAGTGTGATACATTACAAGATTGGAATCTAATTTGTTGTGTGCATCGCTATATAGTAACAAATCACACCAACTGCACATTTACCTTATCAATCTCAAATGTCAGTATAGCATCAATACATTTGATCCATTAGGGAGGAGATAGAGGATGGAGTCCTATATTTCTCCTGTGGTCTAACATAGAATATAACATTGAAAAAAATATGAAGTCCGTTAAGGTCATGATTATATTGCAAGACCAGGAGAAATACGAGAAATTGACATTTATGACAAGCTAATAGGACATCAAATTATCTTGTACAAGTCTGGGCTTGGTAAATAAGGATCAAGAATAATAAACATCTGAATAAGCATATCCCATGCTCCATGGCTGCAGCAATTATTAAGATAATTACCTACACTCACCATTTATTGTGGTCTTGCCAATGACTACTACTTTAATCTAATTATACAACAGAGTCAACAGTTTCTGTAGTGCAAAGTACATAGTGCATTGCCCTTAAAAGTGAACTCTTTCCAAACTGTATCAGTGCCTGTGCCTCATTTTTTACTGAAGGAGCAGGTCAAATAGATAATTCTGTTTCTGTTTGTTCTGTTGGAACAAGTAATCCATTTCAATATTGTAGAAACCATAGCATAGTACTTTAAGCATTTCTTGATGAAAAATAAATGCATGTAGTAATAAATACTGTGATGTCAATTTGAAAATTGCGCAATGTGATCAGGTATTCTTAAGTAATGACATACTGGGCCTGATTCAGAGGCTGAAAATAAGAACTTGTTGAAGACTTGTTTAGAACGCACTGCGCATGCGCACCATAGAAAATACACACATTCACGTAGCGTAATTGTGAACGTATGGGAACTTCACGTATGTGTCACGTAAATACTTACGTGTGAGCGTGCCAATTTTACGTTTGTCAACTATACGTGCGTTTTACGTGACGTAGGCGGGGGGGGGTATTTAAAGTGTACAGTATGGGGGTGCTAAGCTCGGTATGTTCACGTAGTCAGTACGTATGTATATGTGTATATGTATGTATATGTGTATATGTATGTATATGTGTATATGTATGTATATGTGTATATGTATGTATATGTGTATATGTATGTATATGTGTATATGTATGTATATGTGTATATGTATGTATATGTGTATATGTATGTATATGTGTATATGTATGTATATGTGTATATGTATGTATATGTGTATATGTATGTATATGTGTATATGTATGTATATGTGTATATGTATGTATATGTGTATATGTATGTATATGTGTATATGTATGTATATGTGTATATGTATGTATATGTGTATATGTATGTATATGTGTATATGTATGTATATGTGTATATGTATGTATATGTGTATATGTATGTATATGTGTATATGTATGTATATGTGTATATGTATGTATATGTGTATATGTATGTATATGTGTATATGTATGTATATGTGTATATGTATGTATATGTGTATATGTATGTATATGTGTATATGTATGTATATGTGTATATGTATGTATATGTGTATATGTATGTATATGTGTATATGTATGTATATGTGTATATGTATGTATATGTGTATATGTATGTATATGTGTATATGTATGTATATGTGTATATGTATGTATATGTGTATATGTATGTATATGTGTATATGTATGTATATGTGTATATGTATGTATATGTGTATATGTATGTATATGTGTATATGTATGTATATGTGTATATGTATGTATATGTGTATATGTATGTATATGTGTATATGTATGTATATGTGTATATGTATGTATATGTGTATATGTATGTATATGTGTATATGTATGTATATGTATATATATATGTATATGTATATATGTATGTATATGTGTATATGTATATGTATATATATATGTATGTATATGTGCGTGTATATATATATATATATATATATATATACACACATACACACACACACACACACACACACACACACACACACACACACTCTAAAATCGGCACTCAGAATAAACAACACAACAGCAGGAACTTTGTTGCAATTGCAATTGTAAAAAAAATGTCTTTATTAAGCACAAAAACATGCGGTAACATACACAATCATAGAGTCTCAAAATTACAATAAGTGCTATACATACTTTACAGAGCTGTGAGCTGCTTTTTTTGTATCATATGAATCACAAGGAATCTCAAAAGGGACCAATGGCATTCATAGCAGCAACATGGTATCTCAATATTCAAAAACAATATGCTTGATAGAGTCAAACAGCATTCAAAACAAGGTCACTTTGAGTAGATGCATGATCAAATCGTGTTGATACTTAGGCACAGTTCATTCCTACAGCTGTTTCGGCTTGCACGCCATCGTCAGGGGAGAGCATGTACAGAGTTCATTAGTGTGATCCAAGCCGCCTGCTTAAATGGTGATTATATAAAGTAGGTGCACTCTTTTTCTGTATATGTGTGTAGATAGATATATACACATTTTTCAGTCATCTATTAAAAACTTATATACATGAAAAATAAGAGAACCCGTTATCACTATATAAATACATTCAAAAAACGTGTCATAATCTGATGCACTTCATCTGTTCAGCACAAGATCTTCGAAGCACAGACTCTGCTAGACGCCATTTGAATTTTGCAGTAGTTGTCTCAGGCATTTTCTGAAGAACTACACAGATGATACAATTGTCACCTATCACACTGGTCCCAAGTTTATGTATTCATTCAGTGATAATACAACCTATTAGAAGTACTCAACTTATTGTCAGTTAATGTTTGATTTGAAATGTGCTAGTCATCATATGACTAAATTCTGTGCTCCCATACCTCATCCATAATTAGATCTGTTCATAAAGGCCAAGTGCTGGCACAGTACTGCAGCATTTGTACAGGCTCTGGTTGTTAACCCTCAGGGATTTTATACTGCTATTAACATGTAGAAAAAACAAAACCCTGATAGTTAGAAAGACATAACGATTATTTGTTCACATAAACTTTTAGACTGTCGCCATTAACATTTCATCTAGCCACGGTGTGCCACATTTTGCTTTAGTACGGGCTTATAGTGGATTTTATTACTCACGTAGACTTAGCTTATAATGCTGTTAATCTGCATCTTATTATATTGCATATATTACTACACTAGTTGGACTTTGTGGTTTGTGGCCAGAAACTACTGCCCCCACAACCTATTTTTTTTTTACAACTTCATCTAATACTTGCTGTACATTGTTCATTCAACAATGGAAACTCTCTGCTTGGTGTTGGTTATGTCCCCATCACCTGTTCAAATATACATCACATCAGGAGTCTAGTAAAAATAAGTGTTGTTTGATATTCATGGTGCTGATTTTTTTTTTATTTGTTTAAAAAGATGGTAATTCTTTACTTTCGGTTGCTAAATTTCTCCTGTATGTTTGCTTTTATTGTTAACAGAAAAAGTCCAAGCAGAAATTGATGTTGTTGTTGGTCGAGACAGGCCTCCATCACTGACTGATAAGATTCAAATGCCATTCACTGAGGCCACCATTATGGAGATACAGAGAATGACAGTGGTTGTTCCTCTTTCTGTACCACACATGGCTTCTGAAAATACAGGTAAGGTATTTTTATTATGTTGCAAAACGTAAACAACCTTTTAAGAAGGTGCCAGTCTTCAGAGCTGTATCTAGGGGTGCGAGAAAGGTTTCAGTCCATGGTGCAGATCTGAAGTAGGGAACATGTATGCAAATATTTTAGGGCAATTTGGTTACTGTTAAGACCCTTCATATCCCAGGTTCTAAACTATCTAGTTGCCCAGTGTTATGTTATCAATATAATGTAAGCTACCAGGTGTCTAAATTCAGAGCAGTGTGTCCTCCATGCCCTCCAACATGAGTGTGGGTCCCCGCTTAGAACGGCCCTATTTCGATAGGGAATTCTCTCCCAGCCAGTTTCGAACTGGCTGGGATTTCGATTGCATATGCCTCGAGCAAGCATGGCAATCGATTCATGGAGCACCGAGCTTTCGGTGCTCCCCGAAAAGTAATAAAAAAAAGTCCCCCTCTCACTACTTTAACCCTCCCCTCTCACTACCCTAACCCTGACCCTCCTTTCCTGGCAGCCTGACCCTAACCCTCCCTTATTTGCAGCCTGACCCTAATCCACCATCTCCCGCAGCCTGACCCTAACCCCTACCCCGCACAGAGAAGTTACTCACCATAGACAGCGGCAGCAGCGGAGAGATATCGGTGGCGGCGGTATTTCTGAAGGTGAATGGGTGAAGTATGCCGAACAACATACTCGCCCATTCTGAAAAAAAAAGTAGAAAATGGTAAGCGAAATAGGGACATCCGAAAAGGAACTTTCGGATGTCCCTATTTCGCAAAAGAGACTTTCTAACTGGAGAATACAACTGCTCCAACATGACCCATTCCATTAGGTACAAAATAGTCTGCTCCCGAGCTTTCAACTGTCAATTACTATGGTAACCACCTTTGTTGAAGAGCATAAATGTTGTTGTTTTTTTAAAACATTAGTTAGTTAATTAAAGCCAGGTGAGTGACAGTTGGAAGCCCAAGAGCAGAGTATTTTGAACCTAATGAAATGGGTCATGTTGGTGGGTATGGTGTTCAGTTGCTCATCTTTATATTTTCAGTAATATAGATCATGCCACAGTGTGCCAACCAGAACCAGATACCTGCTGATATCTCTCTCTCTCTCTCTCTCTCCTCTCTCTCTCGTTTCAAACAATAAAGCAAAAATAGAGGCACTCACCCACCTCTAAGCCCAACCCCCCTGCCGACGGACAGAAGTCTGGAAATTACCCTAGGACAACTTCCTGTTTTCTCCCCAGCTTCACTCACCAGACCTGAGCCGACTGCAGGGTAATTACCAGGATAATGGGGCTCCCGGCAGGGATCGCAGCCAGCCTGTTAAAATAACAAAAAAAACAAAGAAACAAATTATGCATGTACAATCTAATGAACCCAGTGAGAGAAGGTTAAAAACAATAAAGCATAATCTTCAGATGAACAGCAAATGTTATAATAGCAGCAGCTGAGTAATTCAATCAATGGAAGGGAAACAATGTCCCTCTACTGGAATAGTGCTAACCAAAAACACTATTTAAGAGATAGAAAGGAAATAACATGATTTAAAATGGTATGACAGATCAAAAATTGCACTGGATAGGTTGCATTAATAGTTAATATGCTTATATTTTGTGTTTTTTGTTGTTATGACATATTATAACCAAAACATTTTCCCTTCTTTGTGTATACTATTAGTACTTGTTACATGGCTTTATTGTTGGTCTGCTAACCATAGAATTTGTTTATTCTTTGTTCAGTATCTAATTTTTCTGGATGGTTCCATCAAGGTTTATTACTAGTTACCGTAGGTGTTATGCTTTGAGCGAGTATTAATCAAGTTTTTTGGTCTAAAGACACAACTTTTTCTAATTATTAGTGTTTTCCATTGGCTCTGCAGGTATCTGTGATTGATACTTTCTGATATAGACCGATGGTATCCTTACTGCAGTATGTCATTAATATATAAGCATATTAACTATTAGTTCAACCTATCCAGTGCAATTTTGATCTGTCATACCATTTTAAATCATGTTGTTTAATTTTTTTTCTCTCAAATAATGTTTTTGGTTAGCACTATTCAAGTAGGAGGACATTGTTTCCCTTCCATTGATTAAATTACTCGGCTATTGCTATTATAACATTTGCTGTTCATCTAAAGATTATGCTTTATTGTTTTAGCCTTCTCTCACTGGGTTCATTGGATTGTATATGCATAATTTAGTTTCTTTGTATTTTAGTTTTTTTTTGTTATTTTAAAAGGCTGGCTGTGATCCTTGCCAGAAGCCCTGCAGTTGGCTCAGGTCTGGTGAGTCAAGCTGGGGAGAAAACAGGAAACTGTTCCTGTGTTGCTTGGCAACCGCCCATGGTGTTTTCCGGACTTGTGTTCGTCTCGGCTTAAGGTCATGTGAGCTCCTGCCTGCAATGTCACTGGGTATTGGGTGAGTTATTTGGATGATGATTAATATAAATAAACAGCAGGGGGCACTAGTGTTTAAGAAAACAGAGATAGATAGAAATGGTAACACAGTATCAGATCCCGACATATAGTCAAATGGTGAACTTTGTAAGAGAAAATATAGTCACAGTTTTAAGTTTGTGGGTTTCAACAAGGGATCAATCGGAGAACAGTCACAGTTATCCAGGAGATGAATAATCGCACTAGGATCCTTATTATCGGTCTGCTGCTTCCCTTTAGATAAAGAAGGCTTCTGTAGCCATCTGTAGCACTAGAAACATGAATAACAAGCAAGGGAGCGCTTCATAGTGCAGTGAGAGAGATTGGAATGGGGAATGGAACTACCACTGCGACTGATAGTATCCCACCAGTGAGAGAGTTGTAAGTATCTGTAATTTTCTGATAGTGGGAGGTCAAATTCTGTCTGGAGCTGGGAAAGAGGTCGGAGGCCATAAGACTGTGTGAGTTGCGATATTGAGTTGATCCCCAACTTCTTCCATAACCTAAAGTTAGCATCAGGTATTAGTTTGGATAAAGCGTCTAGAGATAAATTAGAGGAGGACAGGGAGAATAAGCTGTTGGCCACCACACAGTTGTCCCAGACTTTAAGACTATGTATGATACTAAGTAAAGGGGGCACACCTGGCGGTCTCAATGGTTGAGGCACCCATAGAATATCGGCTAGAGGAAAGAAACAGTTAGCAGTATGTTCTAGATCCACCCATATTTTCGACCTTCTGGGTAGGGTTCAATCATGGAGCTGAGCCAGCATACAGGCTTGTTGATACCTGGGCAAATTTGGTAGCACAACTCATGCATTTTTAGGTAGATATAGTCTAGAGATAGCTATCCTAGGAGGCCGTTTACACCACACATAGGAAGTCATAATGGTTTGCAGTTTGTTCATTAAACTGGCGGGTAGTATATAATCTTAAATGCTGCTATACGCCCTAGCCAGGAGATCTCATATTGTAACCACCCCTTGGTCAAGCTAGTTAGTTGAGCTATTAAAGGAACATAATTAGTTTCAAAGACCTTAGAAATAGATGAAGGGATTTGAATCCTCAGGTAGGAAAGGGAGTCATTTTTCCAAACATAGTGGAAGGAAGACTGTGCATGTTTAAGTAGATCAGGAGGAATATTGATAGGTAAAGCTTCCATTTTGGAAGTGTTCAATTTGTATAGTGAAGCCTGGGAGAAGGCTGTTAGAATTGAATGTAGCACAGGTAAAGAAGAACATGGGTCGGAGACAAATAATAAAACATAGAGGCAAATTTTATGGGTAGTAGAGGCAAATCTAAAACCTGGGAATAGTGGGGAGCAACAAATTTTTTCTGCTAATGGCTCTTAGTGGTGAAAGCGAGCAACCTTGTCTGGTACCATTTGTTATGGGGAATGAGTCTGAAAGAAAGCCATTACAAAAAAATACGGGCTTGTAAGATTGAGCCATGAAAGCCAAACTTGAGAAGGACTTGGTGCGTTTATCCCCAATGCAGACGATCAAAGGCCTTCTCTGCATCAAGTGAGAGAAGGATCCCATGACAGCCTTTATTATTCATGAGTTCCACTATATCGAAAAGGTCTGGTCGCATCTGAGGCCTGACTGTTCAGTATAAAACCCACCTGGTCTGGGTGGATAAGAGTGGGTAGGAAGTGCGCTACTCTATTCGCTAATAACTTTGCGTAGATTTTGAGGTTAATGTTTAAGAGGGCGATAGGTGTATAGTTTTAGGGGGCTGAAGAATCTTTACCTTAAGTATAGTTATAATTGGGCAGCAAGCGTTTCTGCAGGGAAGGAGCCTCCTTTCTGAAACAGTATTGAATAAGTTAGTTAGGACAGGCGCTATTTGGGCTACATATTCCTTATAGAAGTCAGAGATAAACCCAAACAGACCTAGAGCTTTCCCTTTCGGGAGGGATTTAATGACTAAGGACACCTTCTGGACTGTCCATGGAGCATTTAGTGCTAACAGATCTTGCTCTCCTAGGCTAGGAAGTTTAATATTGTCCAGGAAATGAGATTGATTCTGGAGTTGGTTGAGTTGGAGTCTTGTCTTTATCTAAATTGTATAAGGACGAGTAGTATTCTGCAAAGTGATTAGCAATATATAGGGGATTAAGGATCTTGTTGCCGATAGGTGGTATCAATTGTTTGACCCAGGTAGCGACTTGACGGGCCATAAGCTTACGGGCTAACATACTACCTGCCCTATTAGCGGAAGAATAGAAACGGTGTTGCATTTTAACAAACGTGGCTTGGGAACGAATAGCCAACCTTTTCTGGAGTTCTTTACGGGCTTCTTCTAATTCTGATTTGATCTGGGGAGTAGGAGATTTTTTATGTCTAACTTCAAGGCTAGCTAGTTTCAACAGTAGCTGATTATGTACATATGAGTTTTGGGGATGCAATTTGGCAACAATTTTAATAGCAGTCCCCTCATCACAGCTTTAACAGCATACCAATGGTTAGAGGGGTTAGTTTGTTCAAGGGAGTTATGGCAAAGATAGTCTGAAAGAGCTTCAGTCAACGCAGTTTTAGCAGGTAGATCATTTAATATGTAGTTTGGGAATCTGCACGGACAGGGAGGAGCCCTCAGCCTCTGTGAGTCCCATACCCACACCACTGGGGCATGGTCCGACCAGACCTTGGGAAGGATGTCTGCCGATAGTGAGTGCTGGAGAGACCATTTATCTACCAAAATCAAATCAATGCAAGAATACATATTATGTGGGGCAGAATAAAAGGAATAGTCTCTATCTCCTGGGTGCAGGACCCTCCAAGAATCATAGAACTCATATTCTATAAGCAATTTAGTAAATGTGCGTGAAGGAGTCTCAGCGGTTATAGAATTACGATTAGAGGGATTCGTTTTGTCCAGTTTAGGGTCAGGTACCAAATTGAAGTCGCCCATATTAATAAGGTGACCTTGTTTAAGGTCCTTGATCTGATCAAACAATGACCGAAGGAAGGGGAGCTGGTGAGTGTTGGGGGCATAGAGCGACACAATTGTGACCATGCGATCATCCAGTTTACCCACTATTATAATATATCTCCCATTCTTATCAGGAGTTTGTGATAATAATTCAAATTGGACTTGAGAGCTAATTAATATTGCCACTCCATTTTTCTTAAATGGGCCATTAGCAGTGAAACAAGTGGGGTACCTAAAATTGTGGAATATAGGAGGAGACCTAGAGGAGAAGTGCGTTTCTTGTAGAGCAACAATATCAGCTCTATGACTGTGAAAGGAGGTCAGTGCTAATCGCCTTTTAGAGGGGGATTCAAGCCTTTTACATTTAGAGAAAGGTACTTAATCATGGTGGCCAGTGGTAAAGAGGGCTGGGAAAGGGACTAGTCGTAGCCACTGTAGACTTGTCAGGGAGGGGAGGAGTGCCAGTGTGCAGAAGTACAAACATTAAGAAGAACAAGAGGGGGAAAAAAAAGGACAAAAAAATAAAGGAAGGGGAAACCAAACAAACCCTGTATAACAGGCTGAACTGTGCGCCACATAGGACTATGTGTCACCGCTAACATTGTGGTTGCGAATCCACTTAAGGGGAGTATCATCCCTGAGGTGAAACACAATATAATAACATATCCTAACTTGTAACTGGTAACCTATATCTTAAGAACAGTATCCTAACTTATACAGCTAAACCCATGCCTAATAGGAGAGCTTATGTAGTTGCCTAATTGGCTAACTAACCTCTATACGCACCCTCTAGTTTAAACTTGCAGTTTACTTTAACCGCTGTAACTGGAAGAGACCGGTATTAGTAAATCAGTCCCTCCAACCACGGTCCAGTCAGGTTGCACCTGTGATGGTCGTGCTGGCTTAGGTGCTTGTACCGGGACACTCCAGAAGGATAAAGCGACAGACCCTCTGCGACAGTGGAGATAACGTGGAGATTTATAATGACGCTCTAGGAGCTTAACTGGGAATCCCCAGCGATATGTGCTTGATGCGAGGTGGTAATGGGCTGAAATTCTCTACGACGGTTGAGCGTTGTGGCTGATAGATTCGGGAAAAGCTGTAGCTCTTTCAAGAGTTCAGAATCTTCCTTGTTGCGGGCTGCGCATAGGATGTCTTCCTTAGTGTGGATAAAATGGACTCTCATGAGCATATCCCGGAGTTGTGATGGTGGAGCCAGATTGGATTTTGGTAAGCAATGTATTCTATCAATCAACAAGTCACCCACAGGAGCTTCAGTTAGGAGTTTTCGGAATAAATCTTTGACATAGCTCGGAAGATCACTATTTGTAACTGCCTCAGGTGCTCCTCTGATTTTAATGTATATATATATAAATTTTTTTATTTATTATTATTATTTTATTTTTTTTCCTTCTCTTTTTGTCTGGCAGCTGTTTATTTTGTTGGGTGTTCTCTATTCTGTTGTGGTTTTGTTTACTGTTATGTGCACAACTTAACTAATAAATATGAATGTGCCAGTCCAAACTTTTAAGGGTGGTGCACTAGCTCCCTCTTGTGGGGAAAAGGTGAATGTTCAGCTGAGTTCTCAAATAGGAAATAAGGCAGTGAGCACCGTACATGCAGGGCCTCTCCACTGAACTAATCAGTCGGACCTCAGGGAAGGAACGGTACATGATCTCTCGCCATCAAACCTCCTGTGATGCACCAACGCTGCGCCAGCCAATCAGACCAGATCTGTCTTGGGTGCCCAGGAATTTGGCTTGGAGCACCAGACCAAAGAGTTCCTTGGGGTGGACTCATGCAGCCTCCCCCCGCCTGCTCAACTTGCCTCTCGCAGGTGACTAGAACAGGGCTCCAGGCGGCAGAGGGACGAGATCCACCGCTCAGCAATTGGGATAGAAAAACAGCAAGCCAGGTATCAACACGGGCTGGCTATCGATCAGGACCTGTGCAGGCCTCCACTGGGGGGAAGTGGAGGTAAGGACCAAAGGCCTTGTGCGGCTCACCACGCAGTGAGGCCGCACTCCCCAGGGAGCGCAAATTTGCAGCTCTTTCAGCCCAATAGAGCACCGGGGCTCCAGAGAAGGGTAAAGAGAGGGTATAGGGATAGTTTTGGGTAGGTAGAGACAGGAAAAAGGAGAAAAAAAATAGATTTTTATCCAATATTCAGCGGAGCTCAGTTATCACAGATCAGCTCGCTCTGAGAGTCAGGACATGCCCCCCATGCCCTGCCATTTCTTAAGCTGCCATGGTGCCAACCCCGAAAGTCTCAAGGTGAAAGCCATTGAAAGTATGTCTTATGATAGTAGAGGTGGTGATAGACTCCGTAAACTAGCATAAATCGAGTCTTTGTGGATTTTAACATTAGACACTTTGAGTCGTAAAGGACTAAATGAGGGCTATGATATCGCTCCTTTATTATAAAGAATCTTTCTTACTGTAGACTATTTGATAGAAAAATTTTTTATAATTTTTTTGAATAATTATTTGGTTCTTAGTTCTTAATGTAGAGCCTCTATGTTGCCCTTATTTATCCAATAGATCATGTTAATCAACTCATTTTATTATGAGTCAACTCCTAATGATCCCTATACTATATATGTTTTTCCTCTTAGATGCAATACCAACATGCCATATAATTTGAGTAAGTGCTGCGGGTTGGCGTGTTCACTCAGTTTAAGAAGGCAGTTTTTTTTGGTATAAAGACTTTTAGCAAAAATTTGAGATTGTATATTAATTAATTATTTGTAGTCTATTGGTTAGGAGATTATACTGCTTTAAAATCAAAACTCACTATAACAAACTATTTAAAGTCCAAATTTAGAGTGCAATTTCAGAGTTTTCAATTTTTCTGGGTCCAATGTTATTGTATTTATTTGCATCGCATTTTATACTTTTGTATGCTTTCAATTTTTAATCCATTAATGTCCTATATTTATATCTTGTGTTAACCATTTTATATATTGTGCCCAACTTGTTTTAAATTTGGGTTGATTGAATGGACTAATTAGTGCCCGCCCAGCAGTATCCTCGCCGGTAAACATCTTACAGCTTAAAACTGAAGCAACATTATTTTACTGTATATATTATATATATTATTATTATTATTATTACTACAGGAAGTGAATATAAAATGACATGTGTTAAAAGTCATGGAATATATAAGGTTTATGAACAGAATACCTCTTTTATTGATGATTTTAATTTAAGGTTGCTTGTTTCTATATCATATCTACTTGTTCTAATATATGCACTGAGAAAATTTGTTTAGTGTCAGTATTATATAATGATTGTTTTGTGTTTACTTTTTTTTAAAGTCTTCCAGGGATATTCCATTCCTAAGGGCAGTGTGGTCCTGGCCAATCTCTGGGCAGTACACAGAGATCCAAAGGTTTGGGAGAAGCCAAACGATTTCAACCCCAGCAGATTTTTAAATGAACATGGACAGATCTTGAAAAAAGAAGCATTTATTCCTTTTGGAATTGGTAAATATGTTGATCTTTTCTATCTGTAGGATTCATGAAATCTGTTCACATAGAAGTGCTAGCTTGTTCCAACAATAGTATTTTATTTTTCTTTATTTTACATAACTTTTTTTTAACAGTTTTGGTAATGATGCAACTGACATTGTGGTGTTGGTTTTATCACTGTAGAAAGTGTTATTTTACCTTTCCTGTGCATTCTTCCTATATAGGACTTTCCCACCTTGCATGTCATTGTAGTGTAAATAGCAGTTTTTATGTAGTTAAGCGCAAAAAAAAAAAAGTTAGGCCTGCTGACATTTTGACACACAATTCTAATTTTTACAGTCCAACTTTGCTCATGGAATTGGGTAAAATATTTATGGAACGGAAAGGGTCAATTCTAGCAAACTTTTTTTTTTGTTTAAATGTACTAAAGGAATTAAGAGAGATATCTAATTATATGTCAAAAACTAAAAGCGGTATGGCCGCACTATCTACCATCTTAGGGTAAAGTTAGCAATGCAATTCAATGGAAGACAGAGAGTTAAGCTTTAATTTGGATGGGCCACTTGTGAGTTGCAAACTCTGTTCCAATTTTATAATTTTTTGCATTATGATTTGTAATTACCGATTTGTCCTATCTGCTTCTTTTTGCAACACAATAATGTAAGACAAAACACTCAATGTAGTATAACAAACCCAAATCAAAAAGATAAAACGCTTAACGGTTTTAGTGATTTTGCTGTAAGTGGTCATCTCTGCAAATATTATTTGGCAAATGGTGAGTGAGCATGGCCTCCTAAAAGGCTTCCATCTATAGGATCCAGGTCTCTGTGCTGGAAGCCTTTCTGGCAGCGGGGAGGGACATGCTGCTATGTGTGCAGTGTGTATGCTTGGTGGGAGAGGGGGGGGTATTTTAATTGTACAGTAAGGACTTAGCCCTTACTTACAATCCTTATTTACTCACCGGCCCATTATCCATGACAAGAAGGGAGTAAAGTCTTAAAGTGAGAAAGAGCCAAGGAGCTTAAAGGACAGGTGCGAGAGAAAAAGACATAAAGGACAGGTAAGAGCAGCAGAAACAAAGAGCCAGTAGCAGGAGTAGGAACGTGGTAAGCAAAAGAGCAGAGGACTGATCTGGGAGCAGTTTTTAGAGAAAAACGCAGTGATGTAGGCTAGGAGTGGAGGACACAGCTGGGAGCAGCAGGGAGAGATATAGGACACACAATCAGTGGGAAAGGCAGAGAGCGGAGGACACAGCTGGGAGATATAGGACACACAATCAGTGGGAAAGGCAGGGAGTGGAGGAAACAGCTGGGAGCAGCAGGGAGATATAGGACACACAATCAGTGGGAAAGGCAGGGAGTGGAGGAAACAGCTGGGAGCAGTGGGGACAGATTGGGGAGAGAGCAAGGAATACATTTTTTAGTGCTACCCCTGCAATCATTATAATATGGGCTGCATCATTGTAAAATTTGTGACTGTTGCTACAATGACCAGAATTGTATTATATATCCAGTTATCTCAAAATGAGAGTAAAAAAAGAAATAAACCTAAATAGGAGAGTACAACAATTTAGTTTCAGGATACTTTCATAAAAATGCATAAAAATGGGTTAACAAGCAAATATATGAAACCATAGTTAATTCTACTAAATATCTTTACAAACCCTTTGTTCTTTCCCAGTTAATATTGTTGTGGTGGTGTACATTTTTGCTTTAGCTTTGGAGTATATCTGCAGAAGTTGTAAGTATGTGATTGATAACTACAGTAGAATCCAATGATATATAACCTATTTTATTTATATCTCTGTAACCAGGTCGGAGGGTCTGCATGGGTGAACAGCTGGCCAAGATGGAGCTCTTCCTCTTATTTGTCAATCTATTACAGACCTTTAGTTTCTCATTTGCCGACGATACTTTTCAGCCAATGTTGGAGGGACGGTTTGGTCTGACACTTGCTCCCTTCCCATATGATATCAAAATTGTGCAAAGATAATTCATTTCTAAAGTCATAAAAGCAATAAGTGCATCTTGTTTAGATACATATTGGCTAATCCTAAATAAGTGCTGAATCAGTCTGTTCCAAGGATTTTGTTATGCCTTAAATTAAATTGTGACATAGAAAAACAGATGCAGATGTGAACATGAAAGTTCAATCTTTTTCCATTATATTTTTTGTATAAAACAAATTTATTTCGAGCCCCTCTAAAAATAATTTTTAGAGTCAATAATAATTTGTAAATCCATATACTTCAGGCTAAAACAATGATAATCCAAAATTTCGCATTATCCTAATAATGAATATATAGGCTAACATATGGCATTTGCTTTCCATAATTCCACATAAAAGAGAACAGAGCACAACCGTACATGCAGATGGTGGATCTGTGTGTATATAAAGGCTTAGCCATACCTTTACTGTATTTAAATACCTATGCCTACCCACCATACATATCTCTTACACATAGTGAGTGGACCTGCACCCCTTGCGAAGGCTGAATTCTCCATGAAATGCAGCATTAAGGCGGCTGCATCCCGATGTGGAATATTTGGTACTGTGGCCCTTAGTAATTTATATACCATCAGAATCAGCTTTCTGATAGCACATAAGCTCATTGTCCTAGAGATATAAGAGAAGCTTATTCCGCCTTGATCTGTGCTGGAGTGGCCAGATAGTACTAACACCAAACTCTGTTTGGTATTGTACTGATTACATTAAAAGTGGGGAAAATTTGTTTAAAAAGTAAAACTAATATGAAATAAAAATGGTGATTCATAATCGGTGCATTAGCGAGCAGATATCATAAAAAAAATATCTTTTATATGCTGATGGTGTTTTAAGCCTTGGAGCTGATATAGTTAGGAGAATCAACACTAATTTGCCTTTAGACAAATCATGTTGCAGTGTGATTGATTTTTACTACTGCAGAAAGCTACAGCTTTATTTTTAATGCAGAATTGAGCCACAAAACTTTACCTGTGTGGACATTGTGTTTTCACCTTTTAAATTTGCCTCCCTCTACAGCTCATCATGGTTTTGCCAGTGTGCACATTTGGTCCTTTTTGCTGTAAATCTAGGTACACACTTGTACTATATTTCTGAGATCCCACAGCAAACCAGACTGTTTACACATTCCTCCTTAATACCTAAAGCACCCGCTTTTTGCATACACACGTGTCCAACTTTACTGACATCCAATCTGCAGTAACAATCTGCTAAAAGGTTTGTTTCA
>WWET01002073.1:61085-84018 GCA_011038615.1 Limnodynastes dumerilii
CTCTCACGTCTGTGTCTGTTCTCTTTTTTTTTTTTTTTTTTTTACTTATTGCTAAAATCATCTGCCTCTATAATGGTAATTGTATTTTTATTAGAAATTATTTTAACATAAAATAGAATTGAAAGGTTTATAAAAAAAAAAAATAAGTTTTTAATTTAGTTTTGGTTGCTTGTGTTATGTACTAAATATGTGGGCTGAAAACCTATATGTTTACATTCATGAGTCAAGCTCAAACTGTCAACAAATATGCAGCACAAATGCTTTCATTGTGTTTATGACATGCCTACTTTATCAAGTAACAACTGGAGACTGCATCAGTGGAAGGAAAAGAAGAACAAACTGGAAATTTATGATTTGAGTATTTCCCCTCCATTTATAATATGCTTTTTAACGTTCCACACTTCAGCAGAAAAGAGCATTTCTAGTTACACATGGTGATTAAACATCCCTTCACTGTCATTTAATTCCTAAATAATGCAAAGCAGTACTCAGTACCAGGCCCACAAAGAAGCATGGTATTGCAAACAAGGGTTGGAAATTACATCTTAATGATCATTCCTGATCATTTTAAAGTACATCATGGTTTGGCTGTATTTTTAAAACATTCTACTTTTACCCATCAACAATGCTATGATGTCTTTTCTAATCTGATGTGTGCACACAATCCTGACCATAAAGCTGGCCATACACTGGGACGAATATCGATCCCAGCTGGACTGGACAATTTTCTGCCAGGAAAAGGTTCCGTTATCAGCACCATACACCTCTCCTACTAGGACTTATATACCTAGCAGTAAAGGTGGGGGCATGCAGAGCCACGTTTTGTGGAGCGCTGCTTTGACTGATCCCTGTCTCTACTACTCCCTGCACTGGCCACTTCTGCTGATCTATGTATCATGCTACTCTGACACCTTTTGAAATATACTTCAAAGGTGTCAGAGCAGCATAATACGTAGATCTGCAGCATTAGCCAGTGTAGGGAGTAGTAGAGGCAGACATCACCCGAAGCCGCTATCCATGCAACATGGCTTCGGTGAACCTGTTGATGGAGCAAGCTGATTGGTTCCCTTACAGCGCCCAATCTAAATCAAGAAGGTTTCAAAATCCAATAATCGTACCAGAGAGTTTCTGACACGTTTATTGGGGGTTTTAAACATTGATCCTGGCCACTAACTAGAGCGATATTTGGCCCCAATCCATGATAATTGTTGTGGGATTTGGCCAATAATCGCTCCAGTGTATGGCCATCTTTAGGCAACAATTCTGCATATACTTCCTGATTTTTTTGGGTGTGCATATTCTTTTTTTTGTTAGATATTTTTTTTATTTTATTTGAGCCAGGGGCGGAACTACCATTGGTGCAACGGCACCAGGGCCCATGCTAATACAAGGGCCAATAGCCGTCATCACCGCACTGCCGAAGCTCCCACTGATATCACCAGGGCCAAAGCATATTTTTTGCTCCTGGGCCCACAGCTCACTAGTTCTGCCTCTGATCTGAGCAGAGGCTCATGAGAGATGAAAAGCACATATCTTGCCAGTAAACTCTGTTAGTGGGTATGAATGAATCATGCTTATCAGGACTTCAAATAATTGGTCATCTATTTTCATATATCACATTGTGTAAAATTAAAATTACATGTAGTGTGTACTTTACTGTTCTTTAAACTCTTTAAAGTGCAAAAACAGGCATCTTTTTCTTACAAAATGTGCAGTTGACGAATGTACATTACATTATACATTCCACTGAGCATAGTACACATCATAAGGACTTTTCGATAACATAGCCATCCTTTGAAGACACAGAGCATAGCCTGATCACAGAACACAATCGTAATACAAATCTTTTGTGTTGTGATGTGTTTGTAATAACCTCCTTAACACATTTACTCATACTTAGTCATGCAAGATCAAAACATGGACTAAAAGGGGAATCAAAACAACAGAAGGTAAATATTGGAAACCATTTAAGTGACAATTCAAAAAAAAAAAAAAACTTGCAGAGTCCCCAGAAATAATGGACGGCTGATAAAAAAAAAAAAGTCATAGTAAAATAGTACTTCCATTTTATAGAATTACACCTGCTTACCACCTGCTATAGTTAATAAAATGTATCAATCTCATTATACAGAACCATATAAAGAATTTTTTGTGTGCCCCTTAGTCACCATTAACTTGGTGGCAATCTTTTATGCGCCTGGGCAGCCGCCTCGCTCGGCATCCCTAGCTATGGCCCTGCCATTATATGCTGCCCTTTTTAAAGCAACATTGCTATAATGCTAGTTTTGGACAATTTGCTATTTTAAAAAAAAAAACCATGACTGCCTTACAAATGCCATACTAGTAATAGATAGCATTTATAATGACATATTTTGCAACTTCATGTAAAACTGGAATATCATTGTTAGCTCTTGACAGGCATACAATATTACTGTAAAGTGGCAATGACATAAAGGGAAGAAAGTAGCTATGCAATGGAGTGACCAAAATGTGTTATTTTTCATACATAAGCACTTCAGATCATTTTTTAATCTAATTATTTGTTTAAATACTTTGTAGTTATAATGTTTATTAAGTTTGTTTATGCATTAAATGGCATTTTGCAGTATCTGATACACTGAATTGGAGTGTGTGCAATACAAATGAATCCTATATGAAAACATATATACACTTTTTTGTTTTTACATGCATTCGCTTTAATGTATCATAAGCGCACAAAGGCAAAGACAAAGGTGTGTTTCTTTCTAATCATAAAACTTTTACAATTGTATTTCTTTTGTAATAAATGCAAGTAAATGGAAATAAAAACTGGCATGAAATGACAATGGTGCTAGTGACTTTTGTTAAAATATAAAAATATTTAAATGACCAATTTGTACCTTTCTTATATAAGCTTGATTGATAATTGGAGGTGTCTCTCTCCTTGAATCTTTTCATATTGTGTTGGCCACTGGCCTCGCTAGGGTTGCTGTCACCTGGTGATGTAACTCATGGTGTCACCCCTATGGACCTTCTTTCATACAAGATGTTAATAATGTTTTTTGTACTGTTACTCATAAATCATAATTTCTGTTTTTATATTTGAATAGTTTTATGTGGTTAAAATGAGAGGCAGGCTCCATCTTAAATAATATCCGACTTGTATGTCTCCAGCCTTTCCTTATCCCCTCTTGTATGTTTCCTGTTTTTCTATATTCATTCATTCCATCTCCCTCTTGTATTTCTCAGCCATCCCTTCACTCCCCCTTTCTATGTCTCCAGCCATCCTAACTACTCCTTGTATGTTTAAAGTCATTCCTACTCCCTCATGTCTCCAGCCAACCCTTCTCTTCCTTATATGTCTGCAGCCATCTTTTACTCCCCCATGTATGTCTCCAGCCATACTTTCAGCCTCCTCGAATGTATCCAGTCATCCCTTCATATATCTCCAGCCATCCCTTCTCTTCCTTATGTTTGCAGCCATCTTTTACTTCCCCTTGTATGTCTTTAGTCATACTTTCAGCCTCCTCGAATGTTTCCAGCCATCTCTTCATCCCTTTTGTATATCTTTAGCCATTCTTTCACCACCTTTCTTGCAGCCATCCTTTCATCCCCCTTGTGTGCCTGATTCACACTTAGGGAGCAGCAGCTTCTTAGGTGCGTATATTTAAGAAAATGGCTACTGCGCATGGGTAGTCATACTACCTACGCAAGCTACTCAGCCTTTAGGTATGTATAGTAACTATGTAGACCGCACATAGTTTTTTAAGAAGAGGCGTTCCAGTGGGTGGGGAAGGGATGTAGATTACGCAGGGAAGGATGGCTGGTGATTCTCTGCATGTTTTCCTTAAGAGGGAAAATACACACGGTTAGTTAAGGTAGCCTATGGCACTCGTAAGTTCCATTAAGCACCTAAAAATAGCTGCAGGACGATAAAGTGGACCGGAGAAGTAGGTGCAGATAGATGCCAATGTCTGCAGCCATCCTTTCACCCTTTTTGTTTGACTGCACCCATTTTTTTCGCCCCCTTGCATGTCTGCAGCAATCCTTTCCCTCCATTCCTTGGCCACTCCTTATTGCTTCCTTTAATTGGCTTTGCTGACATTCCAGTACCTGAACGTCTTATATTTCTTCTCTCCCCCACTGTTTTCTGCTTAATGAAAGGTGCTGATGTGTTACTCTGATGGGAGCTATTGCAAAGGAGCTATTAATAATGCAATGTTCCACTGAGCCAGGCCCTGTGTTTGTGCTGCGGCTGCGCTATGTGGCCAGCGGGTCTTAATTATCTTAAACAGTGCAGCCACACTGTGCATCACATGGCTGCACGGCTTAAACTGTATTCATTTGTTCACATTTACTTTACAACTAACTAAAGTGAAAACAATTGATTGAGAAAAACAATCCAGTTGAAACGTGTAGGTTGTGGGTGGCGCCATCCGATTCAGTTTGGCGGGACATCTAGCTGGAAAGAAACACAGAGTCCATAATTAGAGACAAAGAAACCTCTATTGAGAGTTTATTGCAAGAGAGAGAGAAGGTGAGTTGGATACCTTGTATGTAAAGATCTATCCCTGTGGTTATGGGCTATACAAGGGTCTCCGAATCCATCTTCTGTTTTTCCCCCTGGGCTTTGCTGACCAGCGAAGAAGGGGGAACAAAGGAGACGAGATCACCTCGGATGAGAGCGGAATTACCCTGATCATTTGGCATATGTGATTTGCAAGGATAACCAGAGATTACTATTGTGAGTAGTAGTCACTGAACAAGATTGGCACTTCTGTGAGAACACGCTACACTATTTTTGGATTTTTCTCTCTTTACATATAACGGGAACCAGTCAAGAATATTGGAGAGAAGAGAGGAGGAAAGATTTTGAGATTATTAAAGGCACAAAGAGAAGGAGATTGTGAGTAGGATTCACTATTGCACTGTGGGCATCTATAAGAACGTATTGCACTATTTTTTCTTCTTTACATTTTATGTGACAACTACATAAGAACAAAGAGGGAAGCAGACTATCTGAAAGGAACACTTATACTGGAAGAAGGTGTGTGAATTAGATTCCCCTGGTACTTTGAGGACTTGGACTGAAGGCACTGGTTTATTTGTTATTTATTTTTTATTATTTATAGTATAAGGATATTCACTGTAGAAGTGCTGTTGATAAATTCTGTGGGATTCTTTATGTTCTACTAAAGGTATTATATTTATCATCCCAACAGGGGCGGAGTGAAAAATGCCTCTGCGTGTAACAATAGCAGCTGTACTTAGAAGTGCAAAGGGGTGTTATTACATTTACTTTATGGCACGTGTGTGTTTGTGTGTACTACCATGAATAAATATCATCAACATGGATCTAGAATGCAGTTTACTGTACAAGAACTACATTAGTCCATCATTTGCATCTCATATTTCGCTATAAGGGGGACATATGGGGATATGTCATGTTCACATATTTGCTTTCTAAACAAGTGCAGTGTCTCTACATAATAATAATAATAATAATCTGTATTTTGCCTGGATAAGCTACAACACAATAGGTTTTTTTGTTTGTTTGTTTTTTTAACTTTATGTCTACAGCTAAATAAGCAGCATGTGCTGTCCCACTGAAAAAGAGTTATTTTTACATAATGAAAGGCTCTTTTTGTTTTGTTTCTTCGCAAATTTCCTAGTGGCTTTTGAATTGCAGGATTTAATGAGCCACAATTTTAGTGGCACAATCAGTAATTTTTATAAAAGAAAATAAAACAAAAAACCTTCAGATTTAGATATAACATTTCTGAAATAATACAACCATTTTCCAGCAGGGAGTTTATGGTAACAGCTGTAAACAGGCCTTTGTTTTCATTAACTTTAAAAGTAAATATGATGATGTCTGGGTTTGCTCAATTCAGAGGTGTGAGAACCTCTACTATTAGAAGAAGGTCTGTAATGTTGTCATCACAGTGTAATCCTGTTGAAAAACAATTTTTTGTGCTAATTCAAATTAATTAAAAGCAAGAACACAACAGGATTCCTAAGGATTTGGCTGAGTAATAAACTAGGTCTTGGGTAAACTTTAAATCATGAAACTTAACACTGTCAGAACTTTTGCGCACTTGGCCATGCTGGTCCCTGTAATTCCTCAACACAAAATGATTATTACATATACATTTTCACCATCATTTCTGCACAACCAACCAAGCAGTGGGTTCAGTGAAAAGTCTTTTAGTACTATACTCTAGTTAGCGAAAGCATGTAGATACCTTTTGTCACCAATTAGGCTTTGACCCTTTGAGGTATAGACTCTACGAGACCTCTGAAGCTGTTGTGAGGTATCTGGCGCCAGGCACAGTTCCTTATATTGTGAGGTGAGGCCTCCTAAAGTCAATCTTGTTTTTCCTGCACATCTCTCTCATAGGTTTCCAATCAAATTGAGACCTGAGAAATATGGAGGATATGTCAACACCTTGAGCTCTTTGGACCGGATTCACACTTAAGAAGCTCTGCCTTTTTTTTATGAAATGACCTACTACTATTACCTCTACTTAGTCTGTGTACCATTTAGGTAAGTAGTTTGACTACATGCGGTCTTTAAAGACCGCACGTGGTGTGTTGCATAAAAGAAGATGTGCCAGTGCTGCCTCGGGCAAAAAGTAATGAGTGGTATGAAGAAGGTATGGAAAGAACCCAGGGAGGGCGGGGCAGGGGAAACACTGTTCATATTCTTCTTAAGTAGGAAAATATAATTGGGATATTAGGGAAGCTTTGGGGTACTCTTAAGTGCCCTAGGTTCGTAAAGTAAGGGGGAGTGGGAGGGAGCTTTAGTAACTTAAAGCCTTCTCTTACCCCTTTCAGATTGCCACTAAAAACCCAGGTTTTTGGCCAAAAACTTGGCAACCTGGGTTTTTGTGTGGTGATCTGAACGGTCCTGGTCCCGGGTCTCAGAAGCTGAAACTTAGACACTGGAAAAAAGAAGGGTTTTTCCCATGTCAGACCCCGGTAAGAGGCAATGTGATAGGTGCAGACCCGGATTTTTCAACCCGAGCCTTACCTAATGCACCCAATTGGAGAGATTTGTTTACTGTTGCTATGCAACTTTAAACAAGTCCCTCCCCAAGACCGAACGCAGCCTCTTCACAATGTCAGGGCAAACTCAGGACCCAGAATTTACCGGGTCTGCGCTGGAGTTTTGTAAGGGACCTACCCGGGTTTTTTTTATTATTTTTTTCAATGAAAAACCAGGGTTATTGCCAGGGCTGCGATCTGAAAGCGGCATATGCTGTGAACAGCTTTTGCGGATGGGTATTCACATCAGGTAGACCTGCTTGAGCAGGTGTCAGTGTGATGGCTGTCAGAGGGGGTTTTTTTTTTTAAAGGATAGTATTAAAGTAAGAAGACCTTTAGGATTTATTAATAAATGAGGTAAAAGGATGGATCTATGTGAGTTTTTATTTTAATAAAGGAATTTACAGATTTGTTGTTTTTTTTTTTTTTACATTTTTCTTTTTGGGGCTACAGGTTTTATGAGTGTTGGTAAAGAGATAGTAACCTAAAATCAGGAGGCCTCCAGGCCACTCCCATACCCTCAAACATGACCCATCCTATTAGGTGCATAATACTCTGCTCCTGAATCACCAGCTGTCACTCACCTGGATTTAAAGAGTTATCACATATTTGAGAAACATTTCTCTCTGCAACACAGGCGGTTACCACAGTAACTGATAGTTAGAAGCTATGTAGTAGACTGTTTTGTACCTAATGGGATGGGGCACGTTGGAGAGTCTGCACTACAATCAATTATTTTCCAAAGTGGCACCTGGCTTGTACAGTGCTGGCTGACAATAGCAACAGCTCACACACTTTTATTTGTATATCTTCTCCTGTGTTCCACACTGTACAACTGTCAGTAACCTGCCAGGTATATGTATAGTGTGTGCGTGTAGGCCGCGCCTGTCAATCACATGATCAGCACGTCACATGTCTGATAAAGGCTTAGTGCCTTAATACATTTAGTGGCAGCGCAGCACGCGAGAGGCTGTATGCTCCCTTGTGCCAGTCACACCGCCCACCTAGACGTCACCGGCTCCCCACCCCCTCTCCCTTCTTGCTGCGTCTCGGCGTTACTCGCGTTTGCCCTTCATCCCCGAGCTACACTGACAGCCATGGCCACCGCCAGCCGTCAGCTGCTTGCAAGATGCATGTCCACCAGCGCCTCAGCCGGCAAGAAGCTCACCATTAAACACGTAACAGTCATCGGAGGAGGCCTCATGGGAGCCGGGATCGCTCAGGTGAGGTGTCCAGTAGCGTCTGGCGACACCTTATTCCTCAGTAGTGTTGCATAATCATAGTGTACATAACAAGCAGCATCAAAGTTATTCTGGATCTTATAGGCCGACAGTAGAGAGCCCTGGTGGGATAGGACGAGCTCTGTGACTGTCAGTAATAGTGTGACATGTGCAGGGTGCATTATGTGCTGGCACCCTGCAGCTGAGAAACCATGGTCTCAACTCTACATCTATAGCAACTGTGTATAACAGTTACTCCCAGGGGTAAAACGAGTGGCACCTCCCGCTCACCTTTACCCTGCTTTCCAATGGATTAGAAATGTCCTTTTACAGACCAGGGGCTGAGGAGCTCTGCATCTGAATCACATGTACAACAGGCAGCATCCAACTATTTTTCCTGTTAAAGCTTGTAACACTTGTTTAAGATTTACACGTTTGCCCTCTTAATGGACATATACACTTTCAATTTGTTATGGCTTTAAACTTCAATAATCTTTAACATGGTATAGGCAAAGCAAAATTCACCTACATGTCACACAAGCGGATTGGTGACAGATCTATATGTTAAAAACTTAATTGAAGAGAGCAAGCAATAGACATGGATTAGAGAAACAAAATCTGTGATTGTTTGCATTTCTATATGTATTTGTAGGTTGGCCGCTTCTTTAAAGCTGGGTACACACTTCTTCAAAAGACACAACCGATGTACGATATTGCATATACACTAGAATTCCTTGCAATATATGTAATTAGTTATTGAAAGAATTGCAAGAAAATATTTGGTTACCTAACTCAGTAAGCAGATTATCTGCTGACAGCAGCAAAGATAGTTAATTAGTTTTAAATAATGAGCGGGACTGACCGAAACAGCTAATGTTTGCAAAAACTACTGCAGGTCAATAATTGCTACAGCATTGTGTATGACCATTACTTGCTCCTATCCAGTAAAATTTCAAAAGAAACTGCATGGCGTTTCCCATTATCTTTAACCAGCACTAGTTCTGTGCATGCAGGATGCTGGTAGTGGAAAGCCAGAGCGAAAGAGTCTTGGGGCCAGATTTACTAAGCTGCGGGTTTGGAAAACTGGAGATGTTGCCCATAGCAACCAATCAGATTCTAGCTCTCACTTTGTTTTACATACTAGGGGATATCAGCTAAAATCTGATTGGTTGTTATGGGCAACATCTCCAGTTTTCCAAACCCGCAGCTGGGTAAATCTGGCCCTTGGGGTCCCTAAGTATCGGTGCATGTTGCCGCTGTGAATGCTGTCCTTTAGAAGTAGAGACAGCAGAAAACTGATTAAATAAACCAACACTTTATTAAAGTAAAGACTCAGACAGCTCCAGTCTATAGCAAACATCAGTTTGCAGGAAATATTATAGTGATTTTAGTCTGATTAGTCCAGATCTACAGCCTCCAGCAACTTCATGTGCTTTTTATGTATTTAAATTCTACCAATTTGTAGTCCCGTTCTGATTAAATTGCAAAGGTTTGGGGGGATGGGGGTGTTGTATGTTTTTAGGAGATATATTTATGGTATAATTATATTTATGATTGTCACATTTGGATCACTATATTTAAATTTATCAGAAGCTGGTGATGAAAACCGTTACATGGCAATTGCTTTAGGGAATATAATGTCTGTTAAAATCACTGTCTGTTAAATTACATTTTCAGGATTTTCTATGGAAAATCTGGGACTTCACCTAATAATGTTGCAAGGTAGTGATATGCTTAATAAAAATTCACTATTTTGGGAGTATTTTGTGGCATTTTTTTTCTGTGAGCAGTTAGTTAAGTGGCCTAGATCTCTTGTGCACAGAAATCTGTAAGTGGACACAGAATAGGGGAGTGCACACCCCCTATACGTGTCCAGAACCCAGACGCAGATCTGTGTGGAACTGCCACCTGTATGGCAAAGTTTAGGCATGCGGAAGTAAAGGGCTGGCTCCTTCCACGGAACAAGAGGTGATTTGTTAGGGGACTTGTGCTAGAGACTTGCGTAAGTCACCTTAAACACCTTGAGCTGGATCCAGACATAAGAAAGTGCTTGCAATTAACATCCAAGCTCCCTGTCTTCCCATGGAAGACGCAACAAGACCAGGACCCTACCTCAAGACTCTTCACTGTCCCACAGAGTCAGATGGCTTGGAATCTGGATAGTGCCTCTGGGCAGGATCCACACTTAAGTAAGTGCTTAAAATTAGTTACTCCTGGGCTAAACCATGTTGATTGCAGGGGAGTCATATTTTATCTGTTGCAAACAGTATTTCAGGTGAGAGGTGATGTTTCCTATCCCAAGTCTAAATAACAGTGTGATAGTAAAGCTGGTCAGTATCTGTGTGCAGTAAGCAATTCAAATATATATATATATATCTGCATGCAAAGTATACAAAGAACAACTCTCCCTGCAATCAACATGGTTTAGTCCAGGAGTAACTAATTTACACACTTAAGTCTGGATCCAGCCCATTATTCTGTATCAGGCCCAATGTTATTTGACAAAATATTTAGTACTTCACTCTGATGCATAATTGTCTGTTTAAGTAACTTTCAAACATAGAGAAAGTTATTCACTTGATGAATTCATCACCTCATATGGCAATATAGTAGCGATCCCCACAGAGCCAATTTTAATACACACCACCGTAAAATCAGAAAATCAAAGCTATTAAACATGTCCCATTCTCCACCACTGGTTTACCTCCGAGTAAAGCTGTGAGAACTGCTAATGTTATATATAGAACTGGACAAACCTATGGAATTATTCTGTCTGGAACACAGGTGGCTTTGGGCCCAGGATATTGGACCTATTGGCCTTCTATTGTTTAATACAGTTATTCTGCACTCTCTGATAGTAAGGAAGTCCCAGTGCCGTGTGTTCTAGGCATAGGGACCTATAATACATTACAGAACGGTTCTCCAGTGCCCCTAAAGTACTTTGCTTGATCATCCAAGTAGGATAAATGGCAAGATAGGCTTGCTCAGTTTCTGAAGAATATTTAAAACGCATATAGGGCTGAGTATGAAAGCACGGGTTAAAACAACACATACTTCTCTCTTCACCTACCACACTAATCATTATGGACCGGATTCAGAATTAAGAGTGTTTTCCGTGCGTTTGTAATAGATCCATACGTTCATACAAAATACGTACGTTTTGCAAAATGAATAAATTTCGTAACGCTTCCGTGTTGTGAAAGCAGCCTTATCATTAGCGTGCGTATATGTGACGGAAGTTAAACATTCGCCTACAGATCCGCATGTCTACTGCATTACCACACCTATTTTTTGCTATTTACATTCCGATTGACGCCTACTAATTAATAATCCGTCCGATCTTTTATGTTCGTACGGATTTTTTGACGTGCGGAAATTACTTACGCATCTTTCCAATTACACTTCGTATCTCCATGGTCTGCACATGCGCCCTAAATAGAAATCACTCCACTTAAGCATTTTGCGTGCGTAAGTTACCAGCCGTTCTTAATTCTGAATCTGGTCCTATATCTTTTAGAATTATTCTATAATTTTTTTTCTAGGAGTATAAGTTTTTTTGTTTTTCTTAAAATGTCTTTAATGATACATACACAAAGAACAATATATGTAATTGTTGCCATGTACAGAGTATGTATATTTACCTTGTGTAGTAGGGCTGTTGTGCACTGTAGGGGCTCAATGTCACTTTACACTGTATGGGCTTTGTTCAAGCACCCACAATGTTCAGAACTATAGAGAAAGCTAAGCAATGACATCACTACCGCATGCTTAAAGAGTTATCTGAGGAGACCAGTATTAGAGGTGTCTTGTAGGCTGACATTAAAAAAAAATAAAGCTTTTTCAATTCATTGGGGGTTAGCATGTGATACCTCAATAGAAAGGTGTTGCTTTTGGTGAAATAAGGCCAACTCCCTATAAATGGAAGCATATAGAAGAGATAAGTTTATGTGCATAAAATCTTTTGTATATACTTTCAGCTAAATATTTGGCAAATATCTTTTCTGTTTCCTTAAGTATATATGTTATATGTGATGTAATATATAAATATATTTTTCACATTTAAGTTTAATTGCTGTTCTTTTTAGGTGGCTGCAGCTACAGGTCACACTGTCGTATTGGTGGACCAGACTGAGGACATCTTGAAAAAATCCAGCAAAAATATTGAGGACAGCTTGAAGAGAGTCACCAAAAAGATGTTTGCAGACAAGCCTGAGGCGAGATTTATAGATTTCATTCCTGATTCAGAGTTTGAAGATAAGAGCGGAAAGTTACTGGGCAAAACCATGTTGATTTCAGGGGAGTCAAATTTCTTCTGTTGCAAACAGTATTAGAATTGAGAGGTGATGTTTCCCAACTCAAGTCTAAGGGGTCCGTTTACTATTAACAGCCTAGAACAATCGCCCCCCATAATTACAAATCCTTACTCCTCCGGCGAGGTCCCATGATGATCTACGAAACTTTTGCTGGAGGCACTCCGTTTCACTCGGAGACTAAAGCCGTACACTAGGCGATTATCGGCCCAAACACCCAATTATCCGGTGATCGGGCCAAAAATCGCTCTAGTGTGTGGTAAGATTTTTAAAAGCCAGATAAACACACCAGAAACGCTTTGGTACGATTATTTGATCTTTCAGGATGTTTAATTTAAATCGGGAGAAAGCTCCTGATATTTTAAGGGAGCCAATCAGCAAGCTGCATGGCTCCCTATTCTTCAGAACTGCAGCATAGTGCATAGATATGCAGCAGCAGCTATTGCAGGGAATAGACCGGACAGGGATCAGCCGAAACCGCGCTCTGTGATGCGCGGCTTCGGCTGATTCTTATATGTATTACTGCGTGCAATAGCCGCTGCTGTATATCTATGTGCTATGCTACTCCGACAGCTGTAAAGTATATATTCAAAATTGTCAGAGCAGCTTTGTACAGAGATATAAAACAGCAGCAGCAACATAAAGAGCGCTGCCCCCCACTCTTCTGCTAGGATTATCGGTCCCAGCAGGAGAGGTGTATGGTGCCGATAACGGGACATTTCCCTAGCAGGAAATCGTCCCGTATATTGGCTCACCCCCTGCTGGGAACGATAATCGTACTAATGTATGGCCAGCTTAAGTCCCAGCGCATGCGCAGTAGCTAACTATATAAAATGATTTTTATTTTTTCATTGCTGGGTGTACTGCAGTGGTCTGCCTTTACATACACCCTCCTCTCCTAACAGCTATTAGGGAGAGGAAATGGTGGGGGGGGGGGTGTATGGGGAGACTGCTGGAATGCTTTTACCAACGCCATCTTCAGTCAGTTAAGTGATCAGCCGACCTGCATTCATCAGCCGGGTAGTCGAGAGTGATAATCGCCATTGCTATCATTGTATTGTAAATAGTGATGCCTTTTGCTTTTATGAGATAAAGTCCTTTTTTTAGGTGAAGCTGATCGGTATTTGTGTGCAATAACAAGTATTCTTAGTGTATGCATAGAATTAATTAGACTCCACCTTAAATCAACATGGTTTTGCCCAGGAGTAAATTTCCTCTCATTTTTAATCTCTGAATCAGGGACTTCATTTCTACAGTAATGTTATGCTTAGTGATGCTATTAGACATTACTTAAAGGCACTTTTCTATCATGAATCTAAATACTGTATGAATCTTGCTCTGTCACTCATTGCCTTCATTTACAAAGATTTGAGGAGACATCCATTTTATTTAGCTCAGACTAAACTGACATAAAGTTCATACCTGTAATAATAGCAAGTGTCGAAGTATAATCCATCCTAGATTACTTTGGAAACAACCTAGTTTTATTGAGATTTATGTTAAAATAAAATGATGTTCCTAAGGATCTACATAAAATGTGACCAGCCCTTCCTGCATTCTGCAACAACTGTTTCCTCCGTTCCTGTCATCAGGAGATGAACTCTCTTGCACCCCCCAATGGCAGACCTTGGAAACGAAAAGAACAAATATGTTTACTTCCCATAAATACTGATCTAATAAAAAAACAAATGGCTATTGTATAAAACATATAGTCTGTTATTTTTTAAATAATATAATGGTATTTATAAAGCACAATCAACATTTTTTTTAATACGTGTTTAAGGTGCTATAGAAATGTTTCCATATTTTAAAAAAGGGTGGCAAAATACTTAATGTTAACATTCTCAAAGACCAATGTGAAGGCCATTGGGCAGCATTATCATAGATGTAGAAAGAGAGTCTTTGGTTCCTGTAAGTGCTGAAGTATAGGATTTATGTAGTGCCCCTGAAACTTTCTGCATGTAACTTGCTGCTTCATTACTTTTTTGCAGGCTGCGTCTCAGTTCGTTACCAAAACGTTATCAAATTTCAGCACTAGCACAGACCCTGCAGCCGTGGTGCACAGCACTGACCTGGTGGTAGAGGCTATTGTCGAGAACTTGGATGTAAAAAGCGAGCTTTTCAAGAAGCTGGATAAATTTGCCCCAGAGTATGTCACGTTATGTTTTACAGCATTTAGTGTAAACGAAAAGCATAAGTGAGCTTCCCATCTATTGATAGGGGTAATTTTACTTATTAATTGCTAATTACAAAATGATTGTTTTGTGTGTGTGTGTGTGTGTGTGTATATATATATATATATATATATATTTATATTTATATATATTATACATATTGGCATTTCCCCTTCTAAGCATAGAATTTCTAAGCCTGCGGTACTAAACAATATTCTTATTATGAAAACCAGGTAACTCAGCCGCATTCTCAGATTCTCTTTTGTTTGTATCATAAATTACTAAACAAGAATTATTTAGTGTATGATGTGCAGAAAAATCTGTTTATTCTCAACAACACCTTTAACTTTTGTTTGAATTTTTTTTTGTTTAGTAAATCTGCCATATAGTCTTACATTTCCATTATTTAAACTTGACATACATACAAAGAAAAATTCATACTAAGACTGTGGTAAATTGGTAGGATTTGAGATTTGCTTTATGTGACCACAGTATAATTTGGCATATTCAGTATCTCTGCAATAGGTGAAAATATACAACTCTTGTTTCAGACATGCCATATTTGCCAGCAACACCTCATCATTGCCAATAACTGATATAGCCAATTCCACAACCAGACAGGACCGGTTTGGAGGCCTACATTTTTTTAATCCCGTTCCGATGATGAAGCTTGTGGAGGTAAGCTTGCAAATGTGGTCAGCCCTGACAAAACTATGCCCCTTCTCAGATAAAGACAAATAAGGGCTGACCCAAGGCTATTAAAAGGTTAATTGAACACTACGTGCGGCCCCAATGTGAGCAACCATGCAGGTGTCCGACTTGATTCCACTCCACAAAGAGTGTGGGTCCCCATTGCAAATGGCCCTATTTCGATAGGGCTGTTCGCTCCCAGCAAGTTCGGAATTGACTGGGATATCTATTGCTTAACATGGAACACAGTGCTTTGAAATGCAAGTGACTATTCTATCCCCCACCCACTCCCTAACCCTAAGTCTCACACACACCTAACCCTACTTTTAGCTGTCTCTACTTCGTAATGACAGTCATCGCAGCGGGGATTCGCAACTCGCAACGCTTCACAAATCCCCAATAGATAAACATACTTAAATTCTAGACAGCTGTACACCCTTCATATAGCTACGCTGTAAGGGCTACTGATATCAGTGAAATTGCAGCCTCTATTTAATAGTATGCATCCATGCAAATCTGCTCTAACTGATCTTAAAGTATCATAATAAAATATACCCAGTCAGCTATTCCGTGCCATTTCTTGGTGTTTTATTAAACTTCATTGGCATTTTTCATGCAGATCTGCCTGCGGTATTGTGTAGTGTATGTTTACACAGTAAGAATAACTTTGTTTGTTTTCAGTAATATTTAATCTCTCAATGTAAGATCTTGTGAAAACTTTGTGCTCAGATTTAATTACTTGACTTAACATAGTGTAAATATTGGCTAATTTACTACTGAGCCATTGTGCCGCGTGTGATAGAGCGAAGTCTCAGGATTTGATCATGACCAAATTAGCCCCAGTTTGAATAACCAGATAATAAGTGTAGTGGGTATCGTAGCACTGGCAAGCCATTTGTGGACCAGAGAGACTTGATATAACTATATTCACGTTTCACATACTTAACATTTATTTTATTATCTTTCAGGTCATTGGGACGCCAATGACAAGCCAAACAACACTGGACTCTCTCACAGATTTCAGTAAAGCACTTGGAAAAATTCCTGTGTCATGTAAGGTAAAGAAGAAAGAGCTTTTGTATTGCACAAGAGTTAGCTGCACTCTGACACAAGATAATGCTTCTGGGTTTTATTTATTTTAATACTTAGTCTGTAGACAGAATTGGCACACAGTAATGCATTTATTGCATTCGGGGTTTTGTTTTTTTTCAATTAAGTAATCATTATTAAGTAAGAATGTTGAATTCATATTTTTGCTTCTTTCTTAGGACACCCCAGGTTTTATTGTCAACCGTCTCCTTGTGCCTTATTTAATGGAATCGGTCCGGCTTTTTGAGCGAGGTACATTGTTATATATGTGTCTGATATTCCCCATCACATTCTCTCTGTGGCTTAGTCTAATATGTTTTTAAATCAACCTGCCTGTGTGTAGACTTTCCAGAACAAAACATGAGACATTTCTATAAATAGATCCATCATCTAGCTGTAATTAAACTGAAGCTAAAGGAAATGTAAATCAGCTGAATGAAATGAATGTGGAAAAATGCTTTATTCTTAGTGACATATATTTGCGTGGATCTGAAAATGAGTTAATCTTAAATCATTAAAGTCATATACTGTTATCCTTAACAGAATGTAATAGTTATAGTATTGTGATAATATTGCTTTCTTTAATAAGATCCACAGCAATGGACAGGATCATGATTTAGTAGTTCGGGCCGGTTTTGGTGTTTTTGTGTGCATTTGCACGCTACAGACCTCCAGCATGGATCTGGATCCTCAGTATTGGGATTGCCATGTTGGAAGGTGATTCTGCAGTATGGGGTGGCATGCTTAAATTATGTCTGCATGGTGGGAGGTATTTAAATTGTACAGTCACATGGATAGTACAATCCACATTTGTGAACCTGCCCCTCCCTCTTCTTCCAGCCAGAGCGTACACAGGTTTGGTAGCCACACTGGGCGCTGTTTTATAAACATCTCCAGCTTCATTTACAGAGCCTACTACACTATATCTATACTACACTATATCTATACTACACTATATCAGCAGTGTGCCACGGAGCACTAGATGATGCTGCAAAGGAGTAATAGCTGTATCTCCCTTGCAGCTTCATCTTCAGTGCCACAGCATGCTACTGATGTACTAATGTACTGCAGCAAGCGGCCACGACTCTATAAATGAAGCTGGCAAGTTCTTCCAGGCATATGCCTTGGTTCAAACGCTTTAGGGATGGTACTATCCGTGCATGATTAAGGTAGGTTCCTGTTCACAGAAAGCAGTAATTGCGAGCGGAGTGTTGTAATTCTGTAAATTAGATTTGCACAACGATCCTGTGCAGACCTCTGCAGCCACTAGTATAATACTATTATATCTGGATCCGGTCCAATGTGTCTTGTGTATACACTTTTTCCACAGATGTACTGTTGTACAGCTATCCTTATATTTACTACATACTATTTGATGCACTAATTCTGTCAGATCCAGCTAGTTACCAAGCTTTAGAGTCCGATGTTTGGAAAGAAGGAAGGGCAAAATATTTGCAAGTTTACAGCTTGGCTAAACCATTTTGCAAAGTATTGATGCTAATTTCATTCTTTTGCATGCAGGGAAAATACTTTTCTTTTGTACATAGAGCTCAAATACTGCATAGCTTAATATATAAATTAGAGTTGAGCTAAGCAACTTTACCTTTCAATTCTAATTCTGCTTTCTCAATTTAATTTTTCCTCCCCTTGCAGTTCAATGTAGTATTGCTTAGGTTTAAACTCGCACCTAAAAAAAAAGGTGGCTCAGCTCCCGTATTTGTACCTAAATCTTGTATATGTATTTACTACTGCCTCTGCCCTCTAGTGGTGACTGAACAATATACACATCTTCTGCATTCTTTCATGATGAACCTTTTCCTCATGTGTGACATTCAGTAGACTTTAACTGTTTTCTTACAGTTGGCATCATATTTGCCACGTTTTTTGTCATGGACAAGCTCATGAGATGATTAATTTGGCCACATCACTTTCCCAGAATGTTCAGTCCATAGTCTGTGTACTTTGCACCACAGAAGCCGTAAAATATGCATTGCCAGGTATGATCAGCAGATAACTGACTGCAGCCCAACTAAGCAGTGGATATCCTGGTGGATCATTTTATTTCTTTTAATAAAACTGTATGGTTAGTATTGCAGGCTGAAGTTAGCTTTCTATTCTGCAGTTGCTTAGCTGTCTTTATGCACTTTTAATACATTAGAGTAATTGCTGCTGACCATTTTCCTTATGTACAATAACATAATGGATCTGGTCCTCAGAGTGCATCCAGAATAAATGTTTACTCATACGGACTTTACTTCTTTCGCTGTCTTATAAATTTACTATAGTCTGTTGCTCAGTAGCAAATCTAACTGCAAATTCTGCAAAAATAATTTTTAATAGGTTTCCTCTTGTAAAGCAGGCAGCATGTAATTCTGTGGTTATTGTAAATAGCGTGTATATATTCTCTTTAGGACATGCATCAAAAGAAGATATTGATGTGGCAATGAAACTGGGAGCAGGATACCCAATGGGTCCCTTCGAACTATTGGATTATGTTGGTCTTGACACCAGTAAATTCATCATTGATGGTATGTGTAAAAGAAAAATAAACTTCAGCTGAACATTATTTTTCCATATTTTATTTTGTCTTAATCTTCTTTCAAAATACTGACAAACCTGGTTGGTGAGTGCCAACACCCTTCTTTAGAGGGTGCTATACTTGAGTCCTAAGTAATTTCATGCAGGCTAGCACCATTTTATTACATCCATGCATATGCTTTTGTTTCAGAAGATTGCAACAAACCAATTACAGATTGTTGTTAGCAATTCTTATAAAAATAGAATACTATGTTTTACTGTAATTCTTAGTTTGCTGTTAATACCACTTTCACATATCCGCCCGGCAATATACTGAGTCTGTGAACCCGGGATATTGCCGTGTCAACAGATCATCAGAGTCTCACAGACCCTGTTTCACACTGCATGGTTGACTGTGAAGGTGGCAGCAGTGGGTCCCTTCTCAGTTACCTAACAGGGACAAGCTGTTGCTAGGTAGTAGAGAAGGGATCCGCCACTGCTATTTGGGAATACTAAGGGGCTGGAGACCAATGATGAGGGATGCTAGGGGGCTGGAACATTTGGTGGGGGGTACTGGAGGGGGGCTAGAGACACTTGATTGGTGATACTGGGGGTGGCTGAAATAACATGTATAGGGGAGACAGGCAATGGGAAATATTTTTATCATTTTAATAGGCCTTTGACTAGTAGTAAATAAATGACGCAAATCAAGTGGTTTCTGTGCAACACGGGTTGAAAAATCCAGGTTGTACATCTCACACTGCACCCCTACCAGAGTCAAACTTCTGAAAAGCACTTCTTTTCTCCTGTGTCCAATTCATGGGTCAATAGACCCGGGTCCAGAGCCTCAGGGCATTTCACACCACACCCCAACCTGGATAATTGTATCTTTCCCCGGGTTTTTGATGGTGTGAAAGCGGTGTTAGTTTGATTTTGTGTGAACATCATATTTTACCTCTCTGCTAAAATATCTCTCGATAGACAGATGGATAGATACAGAGAGAGCAGCCTATATCTTCATCTAAATTTACAGAAATCATCCTATTTGTTTTAAAATCTCTTTTGTCAATCATTCATCAATTACTTTTCAGTCTTCTAATAATTTGGTACACTAACCAGCAGAAATGAGTTATTCTGTGCAGGAGACAATTCCTACACCTGCAAAAATATCATTACAACTGTGTCCTTTTTTCTTGAATACTCCAGGTTGGCACAAGATGGATCCTGAGAACCCCCTTTTTGCTCCCAGTGAATTGCTGAATAAGCTAGTAGCTGAGAAGAAGTTGGGAAAGAAGACTGGAGAAGGATTTTATAAGTATAAATAATTTGGCATGATGCGCTGCTGATGTGTATAATAAAACATTTTTATAGTCCTTGTTATATGATGACTGTGACAGTTTCTTTCCGCTGATTGACATCTCTTGTGCCAGGCTGTATCATACTCACCCACTAGTGCCTTACAGGATTGTCTCTACATGATTAAAAACCTGTACAACTTACAAACTTATCAGTATTTTCATCAAACTGAAGTCAATAAAATGAAAAGTAAAAAAAAAAAAAAAAAAAAGTCCAATTATTATTGATTTGTTTGATAATCTCTCAGAAAAGAGCCTGGCTCATGTTCTCATCAGAATGCAGCAGAATTTTATTAGACTCAATTGACGCATGGACCGGATTCAGATGCATGGACCAGATTCACACTTAAGAAGCTCTGGTTTTCTTAAGTGCGGTCTTTCAAGAAATGACCTACTACAAATGCTTAGTAGGTCATTTATGTACCATTTAGGTACTTAGATTGATTACGTGCAGTTCTTAAACACCGCATGTAGTTACTTAAGAAGGAAAAGGCGTGCCACAGCAGTGGGTGGGGAGAGGGATTTAAATTGGCCAGAGAGGGCGTGGGAAAGGGATCTCTCTGCGTATTTTCTTTAAGAAGGAATACACACAGTTACATAAGGAAGCCCTATGGCACTCTGAGTTCCATAAGGATCCTTAAAATGGGGGCGGGTTACGGCCACAGCTTACTCATTCTCACCTGTGCCTATGGTCCATTATACCTAGGAAATATGCATCTCTGGGTGTATTTCCTCACTTGTTAATGTGTTTTAAAAATGTTGTGTTTTTTTAATTGGGAAAGTTTAAATGAAACTTGATTGCTATGGTTTTGTTGTTAATAGTTAGTTCAGTTGTAATCAGGTCATTTAAATTAAATAAAAGTTATCACAAAAGAAAAAAGAAATTGCTGAAATAAAAAAAAAATTAAGCACCAAAGTAGTTCACAGTAAATAGGCAATAAAAAGAATGATCACATCTTGTATGTAAAGAAGCCTTTATGTGTATGTTCAGATGCATGGCTCAAATGAATGCAGTTACCAATCGTGTATATATAATACAAATACCAGCACTCTTCTTGGTATGAAACCGTCACATCAGTTTGTTTTGTATGTGTAATCCTCTTGAGGAGAATCATCCATAGAAAGTGAAAATGCAAAAAAGCATAAAAACATATCGGGCTGTGCAAGTCTAATGCTGAGACATATTGGTCACAGATAGTAATGGAGGGCTGAATCATTCAGTATAGAAAATTATCCAGCATCTATCAAAATGATTAAAGAGCCAATATGTTACAGTCCAGTATCCATAATCGGCTATACCAGCTAAGCGAACCCATTACGCAGATGAAGTATGGTGTCCTATGCTCACCCACCACTGTTTCAGAAAAATTCTGTCTTCAGGCTAAGAGGAGGCATGTTAGGTTGTGAGGGTAATGCATCAGTCTGGAAAAATGATCACAGAAGAACAGAATCGGACACCATTTAAATAACCCTAATTACTCACCTGTGCTGCGGATGCCACGTGTCAAACACAGAGATCCAGCTAAGGGAAAATGGCACCAGACCAGCGCTGCCCAGCAAGCCAGTACAGCATGGTAACAGAGGGCGCACAGATCATGCTCATGCTTCCTGCATCCAGGGCGTTCGGCATTGCTAGGTACTACCTATCCACAGGACGCAGTAGCGACAATTCCCTAGTGCTCTCTGTAAAGACTGGCAGTCCCGACATCCGGGAGTAAAACATATGTAACCAACTGTAAAAAAAACAGAAAAAATTTACAAAACACATGAAAAATTCAGGCCTTCATTTAATCCTATAGGAGCCAAATATTTAAATAAGAAAATCAGCCTGGATTCCAATTGTAGCAACTTTTTTTTCTCTATCACGCCCTCTTAGTAATGGAATCTGACATTGAGGCATAAAATGAGTCAACTGATGTTTGCAGTTAGAATGTCGCGCAACCAGTGGTGTTTTGTTGTCTAGACATAAAATCTTTTTGAATTGAGAATCTATGGGCGGCTATGTGTTGTTAACATCCTGGTAGTTTTACCAACGTAGGTAAGTGGACAAGAACAGGTCACTGCATAGACAACAAATCGGCTTTTGCAGTTCAAGATATAATTGATCCTATATCTAGTGTTTGTAGCCTGGTTGAAAAAATGATCACCGGTAAGTAAGAAGCGACAATTAGTGCACCCACTATATACCCCATTGGTACAGGTTTGGGCACTCTAGGTTTAAGGTCAGTATTGACCAGTGTGTCTCTAAAATTGTTACTCTTTTTAAAACTCATGAGAGGCAGCTGTGTATTGCTCTAGTGTCTTATACCTCACAAAGGGCCTGATCCAGAGCTACGCTAGCCCGCTGTCTGTAAGTTCGGCCAGCGTAGCTCTGGTGCACTCCACCTGTCACTCCCCCTGTGTGAGCGTAGTTATACACAGTTACGCCAGCTGAAGGCTACCCTAACTTCAGCCGGCGTAACAGTGTGTAACTACGCTCACACAGGAGCGTAATGTGTCAAACCCACCACTCCCTTCCTAATTACCCTCCCCCCCCCCGCCTAGCCTCCGCA
>WWET01002073.1:87003-100544 GCA_011038615.1 Limnodynastes dumerilii
TGAATCTACCACCCTTCAGTTTATATTCATGCCCTCGTGTTCTATAATACCTTTTCTTTTGAAAAATGGTACCCTCCTCTAGCTGGTCACAACCCTTTATGTATTTGAAAGCTGCTATCATGTCCCCCTCTCCCTTCTCTGCTCCAAGCTATACATGTTTAGTTCCTCTTGCCTTTCTTGGTATGATTTGTTACAAAGGCCATGTACCATTTTAGTTGCTCTTCTTTGCACGGTCTCTAATGTATTTATGTCTTTCTGGAGATATGGCCTCCAGAACTGAACACAGTATTCTAGGTGAGGGTGTACCAATGATTTATAAAGGGGCATCACTACTTCTCTCTTTCTGCTACTAATTCCTCTCCCTATGCAACCAAGCATCTGACTTGCCTTTCTCATTGCTTTGTTACATTGATTGGCTACCTTTAAGTCACTGGAAATAATGACTCCTAGATCCCTTTCCTCCTCGGTAGACTCTAATGTAATGCCATTAAGGAAATATTGAGCCTTTAGGTTTTGTGCCCCAAGTGCATGATTTTGCATTTTTTTGGCATTGGGCAAGAGCAGAGAGTAATGAATTAAAGTGGAAGAAGCCAGCAAGGGAGCGAGATTTGCGCCAGAGGCACTCGGCGGTGCAGGAGCATTGTTTTAGGAAGTGTGTGATCTGAGAGTGCCATGGCTGGGGGTTAGAGTGGCGAAGGAAGACGGAGGAAGGGGGACAGGCAGAGTCAAGGGCAGAGGAGAGGGTAGTATTGTAGAGGGGGGCGGCTTGGTTGGGACAGGAGAGAGAGGTAATGGGGGAGAGGAGGTGGTCGAGGGAGGAGGAAAAGGCCGGGATATCAAGGGTGCTGATGTTCTGTCTGGTGAGAATGCGTTTGGGTTTGGTGGGAGGGGAGGAAGGAGAGGAGGTGGTGGTCAGAGAGAGGAAAAGGAGAGATGGAAAAATCAGTCAGAGTGCAGTGGTGTGTGAAGACTAGGTCAAGGGAATGATCCTGTATGTGGGTAGGAGAGGTGGTCCATTGAGTTAGGCCAAATGATGAGGAAATAGATAGCAGTTTAGAGGTGCTGGAGTGGGAGGGGTTATCAATGGGGATGTTGAAGTCACCCAAGATAATAGAGGGGAGGTCAGAGAAGAGATAGTGGGTGAGCCAGGCAACAAAGTTCTCAAAGAACTGTGAACAATGGCCTGGGGGGGCCGGTAAATTACAGTAACGCGAAGGTCTAGGGGGGCGGAAAAGGCGGATAAAGTGGACCTCAAAGGAAGAGAAGATGAGGGAGGGCTCAGGAGGGATAGTGCGGAAAGTGCATGAGGGAGAGAGGAGCAGGCTGGCGCCGCCACCATGACGGTTGCCGGCTCTGGGAGAGTGGGAGAAGGAGAGACCTCCATAGGCCAGAGCAGCGGGTGAGGTGGTGTTAGTGGGGGAGAGCAATGTTTTGGTAAGAGCTAGGAGGTTAAAGAAGTTAGAAATGAATAGATCATGTATGGCTAGGAGCTTGTTACAGATGGATCCTACATTACATTACAGAGAGCGCAGGAGAAGGGGAGGGTGGGGAGAGAGGAAATGTGCATGAGGATGGCACGGTTGGATGAGCATGGAGGGGAAGAGGATTGGGGTGAGGGCGAGGGTGGGGGGTTAAGATGTGAATGGGACAGGGAGCTGGTGAGGGAGTGATAAAGGGTGCAGGGTTAAGAATATGTGAGCTGCAAGTCATGATGTGGGGGGGATAAGTGAGGATATCAAACAGAGAGGTCAAGGTGATAGATGTGGAGGGCACCTGGGCAGTGTGATATGGTTATGTCAGTCAGAGTATAAATACAATAGGAGTAAATTAATATCCAAGAATAGGAATAATACAGTAATAATGATAAAATAATAATGAAAAGTAGAAAAGTCTGGATGTAAATATGCGGTTACAACACTGACTAAGATATATATAAGATATATAGATAAGATATAAGTTAAAGTAATGTGAATAAACTAGTAATGATATAATAATGATATAATAATAATGGGCCGGATCCAGAACTACGTCCGTCTTCCATTCAATAAACAGTAGCTTAAAGACCGCATATACACAATCTACGTATCGAAACGATACGCAGATTACGTACAATAGCTACTACGCATGCGCAGTAGCTAGTGTTTATTGAATTACGTCCGTCTATGGAAGACGGACGTAGTTCTGGATCCGGCCCAATAAGATAAAGATAATAATGACTAATAGTAGTGTTGGTATTTGTGCACCTGTTTCTGTGTTCTAACTCACCTGCTTATGTTTCAAACTCACTTATGTCTGCAAGCTGTTTCACTTAGGATGCAGGCAACACACACACACACGAACCTCTTCCATGTGAACCCCTTTTCCCTCTTCAGTGCCCAAGTGCTCTTTGAGGGGCTTCTGGAGACTAACTCAACCAGTGGAAGTCCCCGCACCGATGGCTATGATTACGAATTAAAGACAGACAAAAGTTGCTTTTCTGCTGTCTCTATTTCGAATGACAGCCATTTTAGATTTTTCTTTAATGAAGATAAAACAGGCACCGATAGTGCAATTCAATTTTATTAGGGTTATAAAAATCATGGATTAAAAATACTCACAAAATAATAGTGATTAAAAGTATGTAACGCAGATAATACTGCACAAATAAATCCTTTGGCTAGGTGCACCGGGATACTACCCATCAACGGATTTATTTGTGCAGTATAATCTGCGTTACATACTTTTAATCACTATTATTTTGTGAGTATTTTTAATCCACGATTCTTATAACCCTAATAAAATGGAATTGCACTATCGGTGCCTGATTTTTCCTTTCATTATTTTTCACTCTGCATGAGATCTGGTGGAACGCATAGGAGGTTGCATAGGAACGAGGCTTGGACACCGATCAGCTGTTTTGGAACTGCCGCGTCTACTATACACAAGCTTGTATTACACAAGGGACCCAGGTATACGGCAGCTAAAGATCACGGGCTCCGGCACCAAGTACCATCACCTCCGGTGAACACCGATCAAGGAGTGTTTGGGGAAAACATATTGCAACGAACTGTAAGCAGTTTAGGTCCTAAACGGATCTTTACCGATGTTGGATATCTATTATTGAACTATTGACTTACTATATAGACTGCCTGCTTTGATATCTCTTTAAGATCTCGTAGTTCATCACCTCTCCAGTGGTCCGGCGGTGGCTCTTCTAAGTTCCTGGAAAGGGTTACTCTTCCGAAAATGAATGGGTGAGTATGCAAATCGGTTAGGGTAATAGAAAGTGAGGGTTAAGGTAAGGATTAGGGAGTGGGTTGGGATAGAATACTGACCTACCTGTCGGAGCTCCGTGTTTGGTGCTCCAGGGATAGATTGCTATGCCTCTTCGAGGCAAAAGCAATCGTTTGCCAAGCCAGTTCGGGACTGGCTGGGAGAAAACGGCCCTATCGAATATGGGCATTTGCAACGAGGACCCACAAACGACTACCTCCACCAATCACTGCCGGGAGCTCACTGCTGAATGCCATGATTACGACACATAACAGTTATATTACCTATTATTTTGGAGACTTGGGGACCTCTGCGGTAAGTTTTTGCTCTCAATTTAAAAATACATGATATATGACCCAAAGTTGGGACTCTGACAGTATTAGAGTTAGGACTACCAAACAGAGAAGCCTTGTAAGTGGCTGGTGGCTTATCATATATTTGTAAACGTATGTAACGAATTTCTCTGACATTTTAAAAATAGAATGTCATGGTTGGTTACTGGGAACTCATGCACCGTGAACCAGCCCCCTAGCTGTAGCTAGGATGTATGTATTTATGTAGGATGTATCCAGATGTATGCTGGCATCACTGTGTGAGGCAAAAGATATAAAAAAAAATGCAAAAAAAGGACTAAAATACATAAGGAAACAAACAAAACTCATAAATAAGTATTACATTTGTGGCTCAGTGAATAGCTGTGGTGTCTCACAGGGCTGTTGTCGTGAGTTTGATTCCCAGACTATGCCTTATCTGTGTGGAGTTTGTATGTTTCCTGTTTCTGGCTTCCTCTCACAATCCAAAATTATGCTGGTAGGTTAATTGGCTGCTGAATAAATTAGCCCTAGTCTATGTGTGTGTGTATGTGTTTGTAAAACGCTGTGTAATCTGATAGCATTATATAAAAGCCTCTTAAAAAATAACAATAATTACAAGAAGATAACAGTTCATGCAGACACATAGGGCCTGATCCTGAACTACGCCTGCCATCGCTAGGACGGCGGGCGTAAGCGTAAGATTGGCTTTGCAGCCGATCTGCGCATGCGCCGGGCAGATGTTGCCTGGCGTTACTACTACAACGCCCGATCATGGATCGGGCATCCGTAGCAGCGTCGTAGGGACGCCGGAGGGGACGTCCCCCAGCGTCCCTACGTTCAGGTTAGTGTAGGCTAGGCGGCCATACGCTCCTGTGCGAGCGTATGGCCCCTTCCTTATGCCGACTGAAGTTAGGGTAGCCTTCAGCCAGCGTAAGGAAGGGGCCATACGCCCGCACATGGGGAGTGTTGGTGAAAGTGAACGCCGATACGTTGTGCTTTAGTAAGCACAGCGCATCGGCGTAGTTCAGGATCAGGCCCATAGAGTGAACACTTCGTAATTTGTTTATTCATCTGGCATCACATCTTGACAACGCTCTATCCCTGTCACCATGAATGTAACATATTCTACAGTGCACAGTACAAGAGATACTTCATCTGTGGGGTCAAATGAGAAAGTGGTTACCTAAACCATGTTGGGTTTTTTTGCGAAATCAGATCATAAATTTGCTTTATTTAAAAGAAACTATTATGAAGTCCCTGCATATTGGGTTTGTAGTTTGAATTTTGCAGTGGTAAATGTTTGATTAAAAAGCATTGAGGTGTCTTTTTGTTTTTACTTTCTGACAATATATACAAACCAATTGCAGCCAATAACATGTGCCCTTGTCTACATGGTGCCTACAAATATCTAATGTACTGACTTGCCACTAGAGGGCATCAGTTGCTAAGTTACATTCAGTATGTGCGTTCATTTTTATTTATCAACTCCATTAATCTAAGTTGCATGCACAGTATCATTAGAATTGGCTCTACTGTTGAAATAGTACAAGTGATATTATCTTTCAAAGGATAGTTAAAACTAAAACGAATCGAACGCTTTAAGTTAAAAAAAGACATATTGGAACTAGAAAGGGTTCAGAGAAGGGCAACAAAATTGTTAAAGGGTATGGAGTCATTGAGCTATGAGGAAAGGCTAGCCAGTTTAGACATGTTTACTTTAGAAAAGAGGCGTCTAAGAGGAGATATGATCAATATATACAAATACATCATGGGTCAATACAGAGAACTTTCAAAGGAACTTTTTACCCCAAGGACTGTACACAGGACACGGGGGCACCCACTAAGGTTAGAGGAAAAGAAGTTTCACAACCAGTAAAGGAAAGGGTTCTTCACAGTAAGGGCAGTCAGGATGTGGAATTCACTGCCAGAAAAGGTTGTGATGGCAGATTCACTGGATATGTTTAAGAAAGGATTAGATACATTTTTAGCAGAAAAGGACATTCAGGGTTACCAGGAACGCTAATTTAAATAAAGGACAGTAGTGGAGCAAGGGAGAAATGTATGTATTTATTTATCTTAGGATTGCAACAGTTTTGAGGTTGCTTTATATGGATTAACTTCCAATATAAAGATAGGGATCGCAGGAGATCCAAAATAGGTTGAACTTGATGGACTGTTGTCTTTTTTCAACCTCATCAACTATGTAACTATGTAAGTATGGAAAAATTACAAATGTTTTAAGGTGCTCAGCTTTTTAATATTTAGCTCCCAGTGCACCTAACACTTCAGATAAATCATTTAATTTTGCTTTTCACACGCGTTAATTATTTTTAATATTCACAGTTTGCTAATAAAGACAACATTTTATTACTTATTATTTCATATTTCTATGACCTATAGTGCCCATAGATTACTACACTCTTTTTCTCTTTCTTTTTGGTATTCCTCCAATCTAAACAATTGCTCTCATTCCCGGTTACAGGACTTCTCCTGGGCTGCACCTACTCCTACTCTCTGGAATAACAGACTGAAAAGGGCTCCCTCAAGATATCTCCCTCCCTGAGGCTTAGCTCTGCCACAGCACCATCTTCCGCCATCAGGTGCTCTAGCTGTTTCTGCCACCTGCCAGAATCTTCAGTTGCTGTTTTTTAACTGTTCCTCCCCAAGATGTAGTTCTCTGCCAGCTGGGGAGTAGTCTAAAGGTCATGTGCGGCTCCCTGGGGTCCCCAGCACTACATTAAATTTTGAGGGACAGCAATAATATTTGTACTATTGCACTGGTGTGGTATGCAATTCCAGTGGTCAGAAATCAAGCAGTTAAACTGATCAACTTTCTTCTAGCTGACAGAATTGTTTACATGACACCTGTCAGATAGAACACTGTAATGCCAACCCTAATAACTAATTAACAGCAAAATGATCCAGATCCAGCAGCGATAATCAACACACAAACAGCTCCAGTGGAAAAAGACATGATGGGAGACAAGAAAAGAAGACCAAGTAGACAGGACGGAGCAGAGGAAGAGTGAAGGTAGGGACAGGACAGAAGAGAAGAAGACAGACAGAGGCAGTGTTCTCCCCAGAAAATGTGGCCAGCCGGGTGGTATTAAATAGCAGCTGGGTGGGAGCAGTGTAATACTTTGCAATAATAATGCTTGACGGGATCCAGACATACGTTCCCACTGCGAAACGCCTTGCTGGTGCTGCACTACTGGGAACTAAACTTCTGGGGCATTACAATGTTCCTATCTTGTAACTATATTGTTCTGTTGGTTGTGATCTACTGGCGGAGGCAACGACACAGGGCTGTCATGCGTCTCCAGCCATCCAATATTTTCCCCCTTACTTCTCTGTGTGCGAGTGATGCTGGTGTGACATTAGGTCATGTCAGCGTCACACTGCAGGAAAGGAAGCTGCAGGTTGTCTTCTATACAGAGTTTCTGTTGCTTCTGCTTGAAGTGCAGCAGTGTCAAAGCCTTTACAGCCCATTGGAGCACAACCAGGACTGAAAGCTGGAGATCACAATTAACATATTGGTCAGGTCTGGCCGGGTGGTAAGCTAAAATTGCCAGGTGAAGCACCCGGCTAAAATGCCCTGGGGAGAACACTGCAGAGGGGACCGTATTCAGAGATCTGTGTCCAGATCGGGCCACAAATATATGCACGCACGGTGCAGGCCAAACCCCCTCACACCCATGACACTCCCCTCTCTCGGCCGTGCTCTCGGAGACTTACGCCTCCATAGACCACCTGTAACTGTCCGTGTGCAGTCACTGTCCGTGTCCCACTTTCCTTCATTTAAATGCCCCCCCGCCCATTTTTATTTAAATTCTCCCATGCGTATTTTTACGTCGCAGATCCAGACGTATTTACCAACGTGCGATTCACAAGTCAGGCACTTCCGCACGTATAGTTTACGTGAACTATGTAAATAAAGTTACTACGCATGCGCAGTTTAAACAAATCTAAAAATACGCATGGAACACGCCATGAAAACGGATCTCTGAATACGGCCCAGGGAGCGGACATAACAAAGCGGAGGGACAGACAGAGGAGCGCAATGTACAGAGACCATAGCAGGACAATTTAAGGAATTTATTTTTATTTTAAAATATATATATTTTTTAGTTTTAGTTTTTTAATATCAGCCTTATAAAGGGTATATTTTTATGCTATAAACCTGACAACAATGATGATCAGGTGATCTTGTAGGGTCAGATTTATCAATGTCGATGGGAACGCTTTCACCACTTTGGCGTAACTGTTTTCCACCATAGGAATAATAGTTTGTTTCCTATACAAGCTGAACCCTGGCAGATTTATGTGATATTTTATTAGTAGGGCAGACTTTGCCTACATTTGCTCACTTTACAAGTGATAATTTAGAAATTTATAGAATATTATTTAACATTAATTAAATTTCCATTTATTTTATTTTTTTTACAAATAGGAAAAGGGCTCCGTTTTTTAAAGTTTGTAATCTGTAAGGACATTTTCAGCTATGTCCCATGATACATGAAAAGATTCTGAAAAAATGCTGTCTAAAAACTTAAACTATCCCATAGAGATGCCTTAAGTTTTTTGTACTCTGCAGGTACTGTAATAGATGATAATCAGCACATCACATCTATGCACCGATGGAGCATATTCAGATGGGAGTCAGTTTCTGCTATGTTATACATGGCTTTGTGTTTACTTGTGCCACAAGACCTAATTGAATTTCTCTTACATTTTTCTACTTATTAAAAAGAAATTGTCATTTCAGAAGCCTCTCTGAAAGTTGAGCTTTTTCTTCACAAAACATTACATCCTAATATTCTTTAAGATTTTATATATTCCTCCAGATTTCCTTATGTATATCTAGAGGATATGATCCCTGAACTAGATTTAGATCTTCTTTGGTGATTTTCTGGCACTTCCTCTTCTCTTTCTTAGCTATTTTGCCCTAAATTTCTTATACATGGCTTTGTGTTTACTTGTGCCACAAGACCTAATTGAATTTCTCTTACATTTTTCTACTTATTAAAAAGAAATTGTCATTTCAGAAGCCTCTCTGAAAGTTGAGCTTTTTCTTCACAAAACATTACATCCTAATATTCTTTAAGATTTTATATATTCCTCCAGATTTCCTTATGTATATCTAGAGGATATGATCCCTGAACTAGATTTAGATCTTCTTTGGTGATTTTCTGGCACTTCCTCTTCTCTTTCTTAGCTATTTTGCCCTAAATTTCTTATACATGGCTTTGTGTTTACTTGTGCCACAAGACCTAATTGAATTTCTCTTACATTTTTCTACTTATTAAAAAGAAATTGTCATTTCAGAAGCCTCTCTGAAAGTTGAGCTTTTTCTTCACAAAACATTACATCCTAACATTCTTTAAGATTTTATATATTCCTCCAGATTTCCTTATGTATATCTAGAGGATATGCTCCCTGAACTAGATTTAGATCTTCTTTGGTGATTTTCTGGCACTTCCTCTTCTCTTTCTTAGCTATTTTGCCCTAAATTTCTTATACATGGCTTTGTGTTTACTTGTGCCACAAGACCTAATTGAATTTCTCTTACATTTTTCTACTTATTAAAAAGAAATTGTCATTTCAGAAGCCTCTCTGAAAGTTGAGCTTTTTCTTCACAAAACATTACATCCTAACATTCTTTAAGATTTTATATATTCCTCCAGATTTCCTTATGTATATCTAGAGGATATGCTCCCTGAACTAGATTTAGATCTTCTTTGGTGATTTTCTGGCACTTCCTCTTCTCTTTCTTAGCTATTTTGCCCTAAATTTCTTATACATGGCTTTGTGTTTACTTGTGCCACAAGACCTAATTGAATTTCTCTTACATTTTTCTACTTATTAAAAAGAAATTGTCATTTCAGAAGCCTCTCTGAAAGTTGAGCTTTTTCTTCACAAAACATTACATCCTAACATTCTTTAAGATTTTATATATTCCTCCAGATTTCCTTATGTATATCTAGAGGATATGCTCCCTGAACTAGATTTAGATCTTCTTTGGTGATTTTCTGGCACTTCCTCTTCTCTTTCTTAGCTATTTTGCCCTAAATTTCTTATACATGGCTTTGTGTTTACTTGTGCCACAAGACCTAATTGAATTTCTCTTACATTTTTCTACTTATTAAAAAGAAATTGTCATTTCAGAAGCCTCTCTGAAAGTTGAGCTTTTTCTTCACAAAACATTACATCCTAACATTCTTTAAGATTTTATATATTCCTCCAGATTTCCTTATGTATATCTAGAGGATATGCTCCCTGAACTAGATTTAGATCTTCTTTGGTGATTTTCTGGCACTTCCTCTTCTCTTTCTTAGCTATTTTGCCCTAAATTTCTTATACATGGCTTTGTGTTTACTTGTGCCACAAGACCTAATTGAATTTCTCTTACATTTTTCTACTTATTAAAAAGAAATTGTCATTTCAGAAGCCTCTCTGAAAGTTGAGCTTTTTCTTCACAAAACATTACATCCTAACATTCTTTAAGATTTTATATATTCCTCCAGATTTCCTTATGTATATCTAGAGGATATGCTCCCTGAACTAGATTTAGATCTTCTTTGGTGATTTTCTGGCACTTCCTCTTCTCTTTCTTAGCTATTTTGCCCTAAATTTCTTATACATGGCTTTGTGTTTACTTGTGCCACAAGACCTAATTGAATTTCTCTTACATTTTTCTACTTATTAAAAAGAAATTGTCATTTCAGAAGCCTCTCTGAAAGTTGAGCTTTTTCTTCACAAAACATTACATCCTAACATTCTTTAAGATTTTATATATTCCTCCAGATTTCCTTATGTATATCTAGAGGATATGCTCCCTGAACTAGATTTAGATCTTCTTTGGTGATTTTCTGGCACTTCCTCTTCTCTTTCTTAGCTATTTTGCCCTAAATTTCTTATACATGGCTTTGTGTTTACTTGTGCCACAAGACCTAATTGAATTTCTCTTACATTTTTCTACTTATTAAAAAGAAATTGTCATTTCAGAAGCCTCTCTGAAAGTTGAGCTGTGTCCAGGCAACCTTATGGTCCCCCTCTTTATTTGTGTCCAGTCAGCCTTATTGGCCCCTTCCTTCTGTTTGTCCAACAAGCCTTTGTGCCCCTTCCTTCTGTGTCCATTTACCCTTATTGCCCCCCTCTTGGTGTCCATTCAGACTTATTGTCCCTCTTTCTATATCCAGCTAACACTATTGCCCCTTTTTGTGTCCATTTAGCCTTATTGCCCCTCCTCCTTCTATGTCCAGCTAACACTATTTGTGTACCCTCCATGTTCAAATCCCCATTGACCCCAACCACTTTCTTTAAGAACTCTATAAAAAAAAACCTTACCTTTGCTGCCTCTCCTCCGGCTCCATCCTCCACTGCGCACGCTCTGCAGAATTATGACGCTCACGTGACCTTAGGTCACGTGACGTCTTGTGAACAGAGCCGTGGCTGTGCATAGCACAGCCATCTCTGTTCAGGCAGGGGGCAGGAACGCTATGTGAAGGCTCCGCCTCCTGCTACATGAAGCCTCCGCCCCCTTGCTCCCACCCCCTCAGACAGTTTATACCACTACCGCTACAGTGACAGAGGATGGATGACGGCAGCTGCGATAAACTGTGCTTAAGAGGAGGATGTCAATCACTGACATCCATCCTCTTTCACTGCACTTTGTGGGGGCCTTTTTTGTGTGGGGGTCCCAGGACGACCGCCCCGGCCCTGATTGCAAAATCGATCTGATCCTAAATATACGCATGGAACTTTTGTTCATTTCGGATCTCTGAATACGGCCCGTCATATTTAGACTTGTAGCAAGGAGACTAATGTCTATATTAAGCGTTCATAAGTTATAGATATCAATAATATGTAATATTATATGTGTAGATGTTTGACCCTGCTAGTTAGGCTGAGAACACCTGCACAATTATGCTGATTGACCTACAGAAGTGAGACAAAGGAGACACCAGAATCTGAGATGACCATGAGGATTCACCTGTCAAAAGGACAGAAGACCTTCCTTTGATCTCACCTGTTAAAAGGACGATGCCTGGGCTCTGAAGGCCTAAGGCTTTTGTATTGAAGCTGTTGCCAGTGCTGGTTTGCACTGCTGTGTGGTGGGATTAGCACATTTGGATAAACATTTCACACTCACTATAAAACATTTTGTGGGTTGGACCGCATCTTCGACTGGTTTGCTATTATTTCAGGTTATTGAGGATTAACGCACACCATACTTTCCAAAGTACGATTCAACAGTTGGGGGGTGATTTAATTTAAAAGGTTTTCTCCGAAATGTTGCTGTTCTTTTGCATGCCCTGACAGCAGGAGAAATCTTTCAACAGCCATAGGCTACCTGTGACACTGTACATATTGCTTTGCCAGTATCAGCTATGCCTTGTTGTAGTTACAAAACACCTGGTGTGTCAAAGGCTGTCTATGCTTAGTCTACAGAGTGAAAAATACAAATAAGACAGCAATGACACGTCTTACCTGCTGGATCCTGAAAACAGTAGAAGGAAGGAAGCACCACATGCAGCTTAAACATTAAATACCACACTTCTTGTTTATGGAACTAACATAGCAGGAGACATTACCTGTCCTTAGAAGTTCTATTGGGCGGGAAACCAGCACTTCCTGTAATTGAAGCAGCACAACCGCATCCTTTATGTTGGCCACACTCCTTGTATCTCAGTCATAAGGACCTCTGTATGAATGGATGATTTTCTGTTTAATTCTATCTGCATTCATCTTTAACAACAATTATCTGGTCTGCATAAATCACTAACCAATTTTCCAATTGGTTGAACTGATTATCACATAGTCTTTACAGAAGTTGATTCCACTGTCTACTATCTAATCTGTTTTAAATCCAGGCAGCTGGAAATAATTTCACCTGGATGCAACTCCTTCACATTGCAATGTTTTTGTAATTGCTATGGGTCACACACACACACACGCACACACACACACACACTTGTATATTCCAGTTTTCCTGCTTTAGTTTAGAACTCAGGCCCGTATTGAGAGCACGTGCAGTGCCTGGCCGTAGGATGTATGAGTGAGCACTCTGCTGTTTGCCGTTTAACCAAATAAACACTGTGGCATATGCAGGTTTGCAGCCAATTAGGGTTTGTTCTGCTTTTAACCCTTCTTATGTAGTCATTTTCACCTTATAGTGCAGAGCTGACCTATGCCCCTATGCCTCCCAGTAGGCTTCTTGTTTGAATTAGTCTTTAGCAGAGGCATTCCCATAATGACTGATGGAAAGTTATACATTTAATAGCTGTATAGTCAACTAAATAGCTTTACAGCAGATGGTTCTGTTTTACTCTAAAAAGGACACCAAATGGGAAACGGATATGTGTTAAAATTAAAAACAGATTAACATTAAAATATATTTTGAAACAAGGCAGAGAGGCTTCTAATAACTGTAACTGGCTTAATTATTTTTTGTTTGTCGCATTCCCAACTGTATTTTTTCCTCTTTCATTTATTTGCATTTGTTGTATATATTACACCTTTTAGTCACAGAATGTTCTATTTTTACAAATAGACATCCTCATGCCACTCTTCTCCAGACCTCCTTGTGTCTCTCTTCATCAGACATCTGTGCTTCCTCATCCTCTGTTTATTACCGTGCCTTACTCAATGTGATGCCGTTCCACAATGACTTATAGAGAATGCTAATGAAAAGACAGGTCACCACTGGGTCCCAACAGAACAATTATGCTGAAATCTCTTGACATACCACAAACAGATAGGGCTGGATCCTGACTTCCATCCGACACCTGACTTATGCAAGTTGCGTGCGTAAGGAGGAGTGTAGTGGATCTCCTGTCATATGGAACTCAGTTCCGTGCGTTAGGAGATCCATCTGATGGTGCAGGCCTTCCCCTCCATTCGCCAAAAGTATACTAGATGGGCGGGGGTAAGATTTAAATGATAAAGTACAGGTTTAAGACTTTCATGCGGATC
>WWET01002073.1:111726-123332 GCA_011038615.1 Limnodynastes dumerilii
ATATATTATATTTAATAAGTAAATATGACAATCTGAATTGTCTAAGTAACTCTGCAGACAGCAATTGCTCCCTATGGAATATTCCTATAACCATCTGTTCCATTTTCTAAATTTCTTATGTTTTAATCAGTGTTTTACTATTTGGAGAGCTATTTGTCACTTGAAAAATGTGAGTCATGTATGAGGTTGCTATATTCTTATTAATAAAGTAAGAAGAGTAAATCAATTTATAATTTCAATGAATGGGTTAAGCAACAGAGGAACTCCAAAATGTTAACCCCTTATGCTCAGTAAAGGTTGCTTTAAGTGAAATGTCACCGCATATCAGCTCATGTTTACACATAAATGATTTGCAACAATATCAAGTCCTACAAAATAAAGCATATGGAGGAGGCACATGTCTCAGTTAAAGCCACAATATAATTGAAATAAGATCAGCATTGGGGTTAGGAGAAACACAGTAATGTGCCTGACCATGGGAAGGGATGTGTCACTTTCCATGGGATTGAACTTGCTGACCTTTCTGGTTTGTATCTTTGTATTTGCAAAGGGTGGAGTTCTAACCTCATGCTTTCTAGTTAAAATGTTCGTTCAGCAGCTCCACACCCAGAACAGCATTCCCTGATTAATATGTATTTGGTGAAGTTTTTATTTTTAGAAAACTACTAGGAAGCACTGTTTAAAAAAAAAAAAACTAAATAAAAAAAACCCTCTTGCTACTCACAATGGTGCCCTGAGTTTATGTATAGTTGTATAGCAGTATATGACCTACTGACATTTGAGGTTTGCATAAGTCAGGAAACTTAAGACAGAGAAATGGTATTGTGGCGTAAGAAGGGCAGCCAAAAGAAAACATAGGCTTCAAGTTGGTATTTTGTACACAGCCTCACAAAGGGGTGTATGACTGATCCATATTTACTACCACCTACAATTTGTCTGAAATAGAGTTGTGGAAGGAACAATTGGAACAAACTTTAAAAAGTTTCAAACAGGCTGCTGAGAAGCACCTGCCAGTTGGGCCCAAGTATAATCCACCCCTGCCGGACACCCATGCTCTGACTTTCCTGTACCTTCCCTAGATCCATGGGCATACCTATGGGGGGCACAAGGGGTGCAGCTGCTGAAGGGCCCAAGGGAGAAGGGGAGGCTGTGGTAGCTGCTCCCCCTGCACTATAAGTATGCTGTTAAAGGCAGTCTCTAACATCTTCTATCAGGCAGTGGCTCTGCCCCCAGTCCCGCCCATCCAGATTTGGGCCTTCTTGCTTTTGGGCCCAAGCCTGTCATGTTCTGACCCTGCCTAGACCCATTTTCATTTGGAAGGGTTCTGGCTGAAGCATTGAAATATAGCTGTGGGTGTCTGAGATATGCCACTCCCTGATTATTTAAAAAAAACAAACCAAAAAACAAGATAAATGAATAGGAAGAAAGGCTCCTATAATGTAGGATAATCTTACAGGAGAGTATGCTTTTCTGGAAAGCAAAATGTACAAGCAAATATTACCATCACAAATGTTGGCTGATACAAACAACCACTCACTCCTTAGCAACACGAAGCATATTTGCAGACAGACAGGAGAGTAATTCCCCCAGTAAATATCAGAGGCACCTTTGAGAGAAACTCTGGCATGAGACTGTAGACAGAAAAACAGGTCAAATCAGGATTCTTTTCAAGAAACCACAGGCATGAAACTAGCAGAATAAGGACTGCCCACATCTGAGACTTCACTGGGGGACTTTTTGCTGAAGTCTTGCCAAGCCAGGCATGCCGCTGCATAGCCCCATCCAGAAGTAAAGTCGGCACAATCAAAGGCTGCAATTACAGCACCCTGGCTGTGGTTAGGCTTCAAAGGGAGTGCTGCAAGTCACATTTTACATATGTGGAATTCTAAGATCAGTGCTAAATAAAAGGCACTGTGTGCATATAATTTCTGCTTCATATTTAATGCTGCTGCTGTGAGTTTACTGATAACACCAAAAACCTTTCCTAGAGAAGCAATACTTTTCATAGAGCCAAACAACTGTTTACATTTTACATTATGATGACGATGCTGCTGATTATTATTATTACTAATTGAATTTGTCATGAAGCAATAATAAGTGTTACATTAATATCCGTCCAGGACAATTTGTTCCAACTGTAATCTAAAGAAATGTTCTGGCACATAATAATATAATATATTCCTGAGGTATGCTGTGTCTATGCTCAGAGATGATGGGAAATGTATGAGAGATATTCTCTCCTCACTAGACACTTAATATTTATAGATTTGACTTGGGAACATGATAAAATGTGTACTCTGATTTCCTATGTGTCATATCAGCGGTTCACTTCTGCCAGCGTCTCTTTAGACCTATTCCACTACAAAGCTGAGAGTACCACATAGATTCATTCAGGCACTGTTCCTGTCCAAGCATCGAAGTGGGTGAGGTCTGTGGCTTTTAGACCAAAACCATAGCTTAATATGAAGTCCTGGTTACAGGGTGTCTCTGACGTATGGTCTACCACAAATGATGGGAGTGGGGGCAAGTGAAAATGTCTACATTCCCTGAGGTAGAGACGTCACACACATCCTGAGATACATAAAGTGTGCTGACTATTGAAAAGAAGAACTGCTACTATTTAAAAAATATTCTTATACAGTAATCTACCACGGAAAAAATAACATCTGCCATACTGTCATTCTAAAAAGTATCCTTTCATAATTCCAAGACAAAGAAAAATGGACACATTCCATTATTCTGTTATTATAAACACAAACCACAAAACATAAATGACAAGAGCAATAATAAATAATATCCGCAACAGAGCTAATATTTTCATACATTTTTATTTTATGCTGTGATTGTAAGGATGAGTTGCCATAATGATATCTTATAGTACAAGGATTCATTATTCTCATTTGTAATCCTATCATCTGTTGCACACTATTCCCTCAATGTAGTGGTCATCCTAGATTTGCAACCAAACTGAACAACATCATTTCACATAATAATACTCTGTCCTATAAACTAACACTCACAGGATGTAAATCATAATGTAAACTAGAACCTAAAAATGTTTAGGTATACCACTTGTGTCATTATCCTTTAAAGGGTGCTTGTTACTAATCATAGAACAATTAAAACAGAAATGAATGCACCTACCCTCTCAGTTCTTTAAATACCTACTGAAATGTGCATTTTATTGGTGACAAATAAACAGAAGTCATAAGCATATTCACCAGCAGGTGTCAGCATATACTACTAAACATGCTGTCTTATGTCTGCCTAGAACAATCCCTAAAGATGTTAAATAACATTTATATAGTAATAAATAGTGATATTGGAGTAGATCCAGAACTATGTTTGCAATACGTTTCCTATTTACGTGTGCGTACTTTCTATACACTCCCCTTGTAATACCCCTTGAATGTACGTATTTTGTCCAAGATACGCTTTCCAAACCCTACCTTAACTTTTGGCAACGTAACCAATGTGATCTGCTCACGTACGTATGGGCAACACATATTTACGCAGCTAATCACGCCCATACTGTACACTTTAAATACAAACCCCCGCCTACATAACGTATTTCAGACGTATTTTAAACTCACGTAAAATTGGCACGCCCACACGTATTTACGTTACACATATGTGAATGGCCAATACGTTCACATTTATGCTACGTTACGGAGCGTATTTTCTATGGTGCGCATGCGTAGTACTTACAAAAATGCGATTTTACGTCTCCGCCACGCGTAAATTCGCTCACAAGCGTTGTTCTGGATCTGGCCCATTGGCTGTAACCATTTATTGTCTGTGTTTAAAGTGATATACACTTATTAAAGATATACACTTTAATCCGTTAGAAACCATACTATAAAATAAAGCTTAATTGCAAAACACTTCACATTTACTGTTAAAATGTAACAGTATAATAAAATAGACATATATTTTGAACTAGGCTTTTTTTTCATAGAAAAATAGCTTTCTTCATATATAATGAAATTAATTCTTCTTATACTGAACATAACATATACATATTCCAGAATTTCATGCAAAATGTATGCCTCAGAAAAGCAAATAGTGAAATTCAACCGGGATCTGTTTGCCGTTCTGAAAATGACATTTTCTAAATACACACAGCCGACAGCTAATTGTCAGCTGTCTTTATTTAGAAAATGTCACCAATTATAAAGTTTTCGTATAGGTAAGTATTCCCGAATGAATTTTTTCAGAAACTTACCCATTCATTACCTTTCCCACATCTGGACCCGCCACAAGGCCTTCAGCAAAACCCCCTCGAGACCCACCAGGTTAGTGTACAGGCTGCGGGCAAGGGATTCAGCATAGGAGAGTCTTAGGTTTAGGCTTCAGGGAGGGGATAGAGTTTAGAAAGGAAATCTTAGGGTTAGTTTGTGGGGACGGGATGGATCATAGAAGGCGAGACTTAGCGTTAGACTGCGGGAAGGGGATAGAGCTTAGAAGGGGATTCTCAGGGTTAGGCTATGGGAAAGGAAGTCTTAAGGTTAGGCTGCATGGAAGATAGACTTAGGGTTAGGCTAAGGGGAGGGTATGGATTAGAGAAAGGGAGGGTTAGGGTCTGATTGTGGAGCAGGAACATTCAATGGCAGTGGGACGTCCAAAATGGGGTGTCGAAATCAGTCCTGTCGTAAAAGAACTGTTCTCAGTGGAAAAACCCACCCAAGTCAACCTGTAGCATAGCATGTACTAGGGCAACAGCGGATTTCACACTGAGTGTGGGCACTTCCATGAAAAATTCACAACACAGTGAACAGCTGCCTGTTATAAAGTACAGCATAAGAGGTGCAACAAAATAGCAAAGTAGAATAAAATGTCACAGTGTTCAAGTCCATGTTACAGCTGCAAATAATTTTGGTTTAAATTGCTCCATTGTGGAATTCATTAGCATCCACAACTAAAATGTGAAATCAGAGGGAAAACTTTCTATAATGATTAAAGACAAATGGAACACAGTGAGGCTGGCCTTGGGACAATGACATAAATTATAGGACTACTTCCCCGCATACTGTAAAACTGTGCCAGCTTTTTCTTACAATTAGTGTTCATCTACAATACCACTATACTATGACTACTTAATTGAACCATCATGGCTTTCCTGCATAATGAGAAGGATGTCTGAAGCATATACATAGAAAACCCTAACATAATAGGTAGTAGATCATTAACATAAAGAGATACATTATTTACACAAGTTAATCAGTTGCACATGACATAAATTTAATTCCTAATTTCAAGGGATATTAAGGTTTTCTATGCAGCAAAGATGCGTAAAGTAGTATTAATGGACATGACATTAGTGCCATGTGCAAACTGTTGAAAATAAAACACAAAAAACTCATAAAAACGACAGCAAATAATGAGATTTCACGGAACCTACCAGAAAAAAACAGAACAATGAAATAAAATCAGCCTTGCTAAGACATAAGATTTGTTTGTCTAACTGACATGTAATACATGCTTTATATTTGTAAAACACCTCACATACAAGGCCAGGGTTCCAACATTTAAGAAACATGACTATTTGATCAAAAACCCTTTATACAGCTTCTGATAGAGGGCCCAGGTTGCAACTGCAAGTGTGTGGGTGTTGGTATTACAATGTACAGTGCGGTAACACCGCCGCCCTGTTTTACACAAATTCTTTTCCCGCTATTTTGAAAAATGAAAGTAGGCTATGGCTGCAGAAGTTTGAATGATCGCAGTAATGTGTAGATATCAAGGCCCTGCAACTGTGAATCCTCACAAAGCCATTACTGACAGATCCAATCTCACATATATCGGAACTGAGAATCCTGTCCAATGTCTACAACTGAAGAATAGAAAGCCCATGTACACCACTTTTAATTGCAAATTAATTCATATAAATAAACACATGGTGCCCATATGTTAAGCAAGTACACAATAAGAAGTAAGCTGTGTGCAGACGAAAATTAGCACATTAAGTCCTTGGAAATGTCTATGGAATACAGCATAAAACAGCCAAAGAAATGTTTCTCACAACTTAATGCCTATGGAAATATCACCTATAGTGTGAAATATCCCCAGCCTGCTGCAAACTAGTTTCCTGCAGTGTCAGAAGACTCTTAACAGAACATCTTTGTATGGAACCTAACAGATGTCTTTATTAATAAAAGAAAGAGGGCTCTTCTAGAAAGTGGCTTGTTGCAAGCAGTCAGACCACACAGACCGTAAACAATGGAATAGTGCCAGATGAAAGGAAATGCCTACCATTCTAGAATACCATTTTACAGACTGAGCAAGGGGAGAGAGAGAGAGAGAGAGAGCGAGATTTAACACTGTAAAACAAATTTATTAATTACGTACATAAATTTACAAATATGTCCTGGCCGACAGAAACAGGCATCAAGATAGCTTTGGCTGTGCCCTAAAGATTTCAGGAGCCAGTGGTCTGGAATGCTGCTTGGCAATGTAAATAACAAATGGTAGCCAACATGGTGGCCCCTTTAGTTTATATGATACAGTCCGGCTCTCATTTAAACTCTGTTAAACAATGACTAACCTCTATCTCTAAGGTATTGAAGCTATACATTTTGATGACTTCTGTGTAATTTTCTCCTATGCATTTTACGTTAACATTTTGACTGCGTTAAATTAAATGATGTTATTTTCAGAACATACATAATAGAAAAAGTAATACAACTCCATCCCAGCTGTCTGGCAATAGCTAACATTATAAAAATGCATTACATGAATCTCTGTTTTAAAATAATTAATGAGACAACAATACAATTTTATACATATTTTTGCAATGAAGTTTGCTGAAAATAGTAGATAAGTAGAATATTTCCATAAATGGGAACTTCTCATTGCAAATGGTCAAGAAATTGTTCTAGAGGCCAAGCATTCCAGAAAAGCCAAATTAGCTGGCTGGTGCCTGGCCTCCCCTTTATTCATTACATATGTGCTAAGCCTGAAAGATACATTTTCTCCACACTGCAAAGCCCTAGATTTTTGTGTGTGACCACAGGTAATGTTGTTACAGCTAAACTGATAAGACACAATTTAGGGGAAGGATGCATTCTATTAAAATAATACAATGACTAAAATGCTACTGCAATTTTTCTGAAGTAACCATAGAACACTGTTTTAATACAGACAGTTACAAAGCCGGTATAAAAACCATTGTGGGAACTTATCTTATTTTTTGTCTCTTTAATTTGTTGATATTTAAACAAAATAAATCACCTACTAATAAATCAAACAAAAGTTCTGTCTCAAGAAATGGAATGGTCTCTTTAGCAAATGAAGATTAAAGTAGATGGGCATCCCATCTAATAATAAATATGAGAGCTAAAGAGGTGTTCTTACCATGCTTCAGATGTAGGCAGCTGTCATTCTTGGTGGGCCTGCACCTGTAGAGAATTTGGGTCTTTTAACAAAATTGTTGATTGAAATACTGGAGAATACATATTTATTGATTTTACAGTCATTTATGTTCTAACTTTTAATGGTTGTTATACCAGCCTTTTATGGATTTTATTCCCCCTCAGTTTATTTCTTACAGCAGTTGTATAACTATGAATATGTGTACAGCCATTGTGACACTAGTCACCCAATTATTCCCCTAAGCACCTAAATATCACTCAATATGCATTAATATTGTATCATGTAGGCTATTTTATACTTAATAGCAGTATAAAGGTCAGAACTGCTAGTCAGTATCACCAGTAAACCCCAGGAGGCATGCTTTTAAATTTTAGAGACCTTTGGGTATTGTTGATCTTAAAAGGAGATATTTTTGGTGTGTGTGAGAGAGAGAAAGAGAGAGAGAAAGAATTCATCAGCTACAAAGATGAGTTTTCTGTGAGTCTGTGAGTTTTAAAAAGGCCAAGGTTTACCAAAGTATAGATAATGGGGTAGATCCTGAACTACGTGTGTGCGTACGTATTTTAGCGGTGCGTATTTTCGTACACGTAAGGTTTCTAAGCTGTAAGATACACCCTTCTCATATGAAAACAAAAATGTGCTCATGATATAATGCTCAATATAGGCATAGCACAAAAACTGTCACTATTACACTATATATAGAATAAATAACTGTAATTAAAAAAAAAAAAAAAGTGATGCACATTTTCTTTTTATATGAACATCTCTCACCAGTAATTTGAACCGCTACATTCAAGACACCGAAAACTTTACCAAATTAGGACCTGATTCATAACTGCGCTTCCACCTATTTTTTTCAGGTGGAAGAGCAGTGAGATGCCACATGTGTAAAATAGGAGTGAGAAAGATGGATGCAGAGCTGCCCATCCTCCTGTGTCCACGTCCGTTTCCTCTGTGCTAGTGGAATGGGGTGTTATACTATATTACATTTAGAAAGGTGGTGGTTTAATGCTGCCGTAAGTGCTGCAACAGGCCGGATTACCTGCTCTTACACCTAAAATTTTATACCAGCTCAGAAACTGGCTTAAGTGTAAAATGGAATGTATTCTTATTTTTACTTCAAACACATCCCTACATATGTGTAACAAATGAAAAGGTTACATTTAAGTATCAAATCATTTTTAAATAATCTTTCATAAAATACGAGATAGTGACTTTTTTTTAAAGCCTTAGTATCAGTGTATTGCTGCACATTCTACTCAGACGTTCTCTAAAAGAGTGTACTGATTTTTTTTTAGGTTGTTACTTTGATTGCAAATAAAAAAGCATTTGAAACTTCCAAACTTAAAAGGGCAGCTGCATTACATCTCGCAGCCTCTGCCATACAAATCCGTTTGCATGTTTTAAACAGACGCATATTATCTGTATGTCCTATTCAAAGTTAGAAATGTTGGACCTCTGGATAGGACGCCCGTGGTTTGAGTAGCAGATTTGTGCATCCGCTGTTCAAACACTCTGCATGAAACATACTTAGCTTGTAGCACATCATTTTTCAAATGTTAGCTCTTATTTCGAGTTCTATTTGAACATATTTAAATTGTCTATTCAATGTGGTAGTTCAACATGGTTTCGTCAAGATGCAAATTTAATCTTTTTTGCCGTTGATTCTAACTACGAATCTGTCCCACAATAGAAATCACAGAGAGCTTGCCAAAATTAAGGGAAATTAAGGAAATAGCCTTCTACTAAATTAAAACAATTTATCACCCTAGCAGTACAATTTGCTCTACAAAATACAACAATACAAAACAGAAGTATGTGCAACAACTGAAAGAAATTTTTAAGTCAGGAAAAAACTTCAGTGAATAGTTTCTAATGTCAGATGTTTCCAGGAGAACAACTAACTAGCTCACAAATGTGCTGAACAGCTTTGAGGAGACTCTCCAAATATGAGAAGCCTGCAGAGTGGATGTCTGGCTGCACCCATGGTTGCATGCAGAACATAGGTTATGCATTTCATTATGACAAGAGCTACAATTGTGTGTGTGTTTTTTGCAGGGGGGATGCTTTTCATTCCGCAAGAACAAATGTTACTTTCAACCTAACCGATAATATTACATAATGTTTGGGATCTTTTGACAGCTGTTCAAAGAAACTAGCAGCGAGTATATAAGACACGCAAAACCAAATGGTCAGGGGGATGCATAGGGAGGTCATTGGAGGTCAAAGAATATCAGTATTCTGAAATGTAGGCGTTGACAGTGTATGATGTGGTGGTAGCTTACATTTTTATGTGGTTATTGTAATCCTCGCCACCTTATTCACCGCTAGTAAGTTGTTGAATTGACCATAATATAGTATTTTATAATATAACTAAATATAATGCAATGCTTAACTACCTTCAGATATTAATGAATGATAATGAATGAATGATAATGAAAGGGTCATTTTGAAATTAGGAGAAAATGGAAAATCATTAAAAACATTAACCCAAAGCGGCTTGAAATTGTGCAGTGCAGTATAAAATATGTGGCTTTATAAATGTAAGATAACAATTGACACTATTGTTATTCTAGTATGATGGGGTATTTTAAGTGAATTGCAACCTGGAGCTGTTCTTTAGTTTACATACAAGTATGCCTTGTGGGGGCAATAATAGATAAAATGTCCTACTAGTCGTTATTTCTTTTGTAAAGCCATTTTATCGTTGTGTAACATATTATATGTGTGGTTGGGGTAGAAAAGTGTAGAACGTGGGAAATCATTTAGAACGTTTGAATATTCTGTATGTATTTTGCACAAAAATGTCAACTAACTGAGGGAGGACCGGATTCACAACCCCATTTTTCACATATGTGCCTCATTTTCCGATTCTAGCTACTATGCATGCGTAGTAACTATTTTACGCAATCTACGTAATGAAACGCTATGTAGATAGCGTAACATAGTTACCACGCATGCGTAGTAGCTAGAATCGGAAAATCAGGCACTTATGTGAAAAATGACGGGGTTGTGAGTCCGGTCCGGAATGATTAACTGCCCAAAATCACTTTAAGTTTCTGGTAATATGCTGCTAGACAATTTAATGATGTTATGGATTTTATTTGTTATGTTATATTTGCTTCAAAGATGAATTTTGTCGGACATGAGTTCGTGTCAATGAGATCCAGACTTTCCCAGAGTGGATACAGCATGGATACGCTATTTGACTCTATTTTAAGTCTGGCTCCAGCCAAACATTTATTAACATTATTATGTTTCTGAAAGCGATTAGGTCAAATATGGGCATAGAAACAGCATCAGCAAAACAAGATGAACTGGATTATAACATTTCCTATATACAACACATTCATTTACACATCAATGGGACATTTCTTACTGCTAGTTACTGTAGAATTGACCACAATATAGTATTTTATAATATAACAAATATAATACAATGATTAAATCCCTTCAGATAGAATAATAATGAAAGGTTATAAAAGCTTATAAAAAGCTTGAAACGTTTTTAGCAAAGCTAAAAGAGTTGTTAAAAATTAGTACTATTTTAATATGAAAAAATTATTTTTATGGAACACACTACTGAAATAATATAAGTGATGGATTCTAAGAGCAGCGACATCAGCCATTGATGAATAACTGACCACACATGGCTGCTTCCCCTACACTGAACTGTTGTAGGACCAAATCCAGACCCCTGCACGAGTTGCTCTGTCCGTCCGCACGAGAGAGGAGAGTGAGCTGCCCGTCACTTCCCTCTCTCGTGCACATATTTGTGTGACTTTCACTACTACAGGGCAGCCTTAAGTCCCATGAACGTATCAGTGGTCTGTCCAACTGCTAATCTGCTCATAAATAGCAAATCCCACCCCTATTGTACATTTTAAATGCTTTCCATGCCCACCTTGTCTGGTGGAGGAGAAGTACAGCCCCTTACTACAGAATATCTATCATACGGACTAAGTTCTGTATGACAGAAGTTACGGGCTTAAAACGCACTTCACATCTGGAGGGCGCATGTGCCCTCCACTAAGAACACCCCACTTACGCACTTTGCTGGACACAAGTCTGTATCTGGTCCAAAAAGTGTAAATAAGACTACACTACATCACTATTCTGTACACTTGGTTATATATTTACATTTGCCCACAAAAAAACCCAAGAAAAGTACAAGTCAACCAACCTGCTGTGGTTTCTTGAAGTTTTTCTCTCTTCCTTTTCTTTTTTTTTCCCTA
>WWET01002073.1:133391-144632 GCA_011038615.1 Limnodynastes dumerilii
TTGAATATGTTGGTTAATCCCTAATAAAGGTTTTACACATAATTAAAATAAAATTACATGTAACACAAAAAAAAAACAACCCCTAAAAATGTAAATATATATTGAAAAATGCCAGAGCAAAATGTGTGACAATGTACTGCTATTTAATCCTTAATTATTATCATGCTAGTGTAGTGTATGAAGTATGTTTTATTCTTTAATTAGACAGTTTAATAACTGTTAGGTATGCAGGGCTGTGTTGTAACTATGAATAGGGGATTTTACTGATAAAATATCCTCCATCAGGCAGATATACTTAAATGTATTTATAATTTTAATATAGTGGAAGACCCTGTTCCACTAGCGCAGAGCAAATAGAAGCAAAAATTGATGGATTGGATACTTTGCGTTCACTTTGTGTTGACTTCTGCAGTGCTAAAAATTGCTGCACTGACACTTAGAAAAAGGGGGAAAGCTGCAGCTCTAGATCAGATCCAACATCTGAATTGGATTGCTCTTAGGAATGCAAGTGGAGTCAGTGCATAATTTTACTTCAGTGCTATAATTAGGCTCATACCATGTCCCGCATAAAGCACAGGAAACTGATTCACAATGATTAATATGTAAACACCTCTTCATGTACATATTAATCTTAAAGATTTATAACTGTGTAATAACTGTGTAATAACTGTGTAATAACAATTACAGTCTGTTTGCAGAGTACTCTCTAATTTGGAACTGTAAAAGCTAAAGAAAATGCAAAAATATATAACAAGACTGTGATTTTACTGTAATTCTAGAAGGCAATTAAAAGGCAATTTTGTAAAAGCGGACTATTGTGAGACAGGGCCACTGAGCATGGTAAAAAAAACATCTGTCTCTTGTAATCAATACTCTATACTGTAAGTTTTATATATATAATGTTAAATATATAATAATATAGTTTTTACTCTTTCTTTCATTCATAATCACAGAAGTCAGATGAAATGCATTGATCAATAGTCACTTAAGGATATCAATCAATGGATTTCAAACAAATAGTGATATTATAAGTAGAACGCTGCACACATATGATAATCTTTTGATTGGAGTTTGTCTAAATAATTTCAATTAAACAAATTAAGATGAATGTTCTTTAGATAAATCTAGTCATTATGCTCTTTTGTCCCCTTAGTGCAAGCAGACACACTAATCTCAGGCAGACAGGAAAAAGCTCTGTTTCACATGACTCAGAAACAGGCAATAAAGGGAGAAGTGGTGCAATATATGTAACTCACAGACTAGTCAAACACCAGAGTGATTCATTAGCACTCTACAGATAGAGAAATATATCATTGTAAACAAGATGAATTTGATGTGCTGAAAGTGGATGATTTCTGTGACTTTGGTTGACATTTTTGTCAGATTGTCTTTTATTTAGGAGTCAGCTAACTCCTAAGTCAAATAATACCTCCAAACACTCCCCCCACCCCCCAAAAAACCCCCAGGGCTCTATCAGTGAACCTCTGTTGTCCACAGCTGCAAGTGGGCACCAGAACTCCTCAATTGAGTCACAACAGATGCTCCTATTGTAGCTGCCTCTTCACTGGGCCTGGCTGCCTCCCAGCAAATACTGTTTGACAAATACAGGTATGAATTTGGGAAGCTATGTATTTCTCTCTATAACTCTATATATTTTGAAGCGGACATGTAAAAAAATAAAAAATTCTAGTCTGAGTCTGCTTCCAACTGCCATAAACTCACCAGCCAAGAGGAGGCGTCATCTGGCCAACGCCACCAGGAGACAACGGGTAGAAGGTAGGAAGGTCAGGTGCTTGAGGATGCCGGTGCATGCCTGTTAATTAAGAAGAATGTCATCAAATATTTTCCCAAAGAATCCATGTCAGTCACATCAATACTTTTTTCCTTACTGTAAAATAATGTACAACAAATAATGTTAGGTTCCAGTCCAAAAAAAGTGGTAAGTGCTGCTATTTTACCCCGGAGGACATTAATTCCTTCTCAGCCCTCAATGGATTAGTCACTGTCCTCCAGTTCTGTTCTATTTTTTGATGGATGAGGAAAAATATACATGAACAGCATGCATAATTCAATAACCATGAAATTTACATTTATAAGGTGCTTAGGCAGTTTCTCATTTTTATATTAACCCTTAAAATACACAGTAGTTAACTCTGGCCCAGTAAAGGTTTCAGTTTTGTTTGGAGTTTGTCTTAATATTGTGCTTTTAATAAAATAGATATAAAAAAAGAACCCTTTAAAATAAGCAGTGCCCCCCAAAAATAACCTAAAATATGGCTTGCAGATTAGGTACATCATATTAAGGGCTATCCATTAACACACATTCCCTAAAGGTTGCATTGCATTTTTCCTCTCTTTTCTCAACCACAGAGGATCAGTGACTAATTAGGAATCATTTTTTAGGCTTCTAATGCTAACTCTTGATATGATTCACTTTGCTCCCAATTGTCACTCCGGCTTCTACTAAGCTCATCATCAAACTGCCGTCTTTGGGCGGCAAGGTCAAGCTGTTTTTTTTTATTGGTAGAAGTTTTTGTAGAAGAAAAACTATATTTAAAAAATCCTGCAATGCATTATTCAGTTTCTCTCACTGCATGGGGAATACAAACCCTACAACTAGTAGATCAGACAACTTGTAATGAAAATGTAATCCCTTTCCCGAATGGACAGCAGCTTTCCTGCACATTGTCACTATCTAAATATGCAAATAAGCAATGTAATGTTAGCAGCAACACAACGAACCCTTGTTATTATTTACTTGTTTTTTTGTGGTTTGCTTGGGTGACTATTCTGTGACATTTAGTTAGTTTACCATTATAGAAAAAAAAGCCTATCAGTTAAAATATAATTTTGTATATTTTTCCATTTTGGCACTGATATCCTTCCCAATAGAAATCACTTAGGAGTGTGAGGTATTTATAAGTTGTCTTTGATAGTCAGAATTTTACTGGGGTAGAGATAGAGATGAAATAACTGAACATTAAGGGTCTGAATCGGAGGTGCGGGCAAATCAGCAACGTATACTGTAAATGCAAATTATGAATAGTGCAAGCAATTCTGACACAATGTGAATGCACTAACCCAGCATAAAAATGACCCAGCAATTATTTCATAGCAAATGTTTTGCTGTAAAGTGTGCTTATTTCCCCTGCGTTCGGATCTGGATTGGGCACACTTGCTAGGGCACGCCCTTACTGTACACTGACAATGTGACTTCACCTCTTCTCTCCCATAATGCTCCTTTCAGAATGGAAGTAGGTGCAGTTATGTTTGAATCAGGTGCAATTTTGTTCACATTGTTTCCAGCATGCATAGTGCAAAATCCCGCCAAGATACACTATGGGCCTGATTCAGAGGCTGAAAATAAGAACTTAAAGTTACACCTGGGCTAAACCATGTTGATTTCAGGGGAGTCAAATTTCATTTGTTGCAACAGTATTATAGTTAAAAGGTGATGTTTCCCAGCTCAAGTCTAATTAGCAGTTTAAAAGTGAAGCTGATCAGGTATCTGTGTGCAATAAGTAAAAGCAAAGCATTCTCCCTGCATGCATAGAATAAAATTAACTTGACTCCCCCTGAAATCAACATGGTTTTGCCCAGGTGTAACTTTAAGTTCTTATTTTCAGCCTCTGAATCAGGCCCTATGTGAGCTGGCGTACGCTCATCTTTGTATCGGCAGCTAAGTGGTTACTTTTAGAACCAACAACCAGTTTAAGTGACAGCAAGTTAATAATTTAAATCTATAAAACAGCTTTACCACACATTATCTCTCAGAAAATCAACACTTTGTTATATTTGAAAAATGTCTAATATGGGAAAGCTTAAACCAGTATAAATAAGGGATGCAGTTGCCAATCCGAGCGGACAGCCATATCATTGTTTGAAAAATAGAAATTTGCTATTGGGAACAGGAACCTATTTCCCCATTTCCTATATGTTGTGGTGGGTAGATTAGGTTTAGGCTTTGGCAAGTACAAGGTTTAGGTTAAGGCTTAAGTGGAAGGTTAGGGTTAGGCTGCGGTGCATTGAGAGTTAGGGTGAGGTTGTGGGGCATGGAGCATTAGGGCTGAAGAAGGGGAAGGCTAGGCAACTGCTGGCAGTCTGCATACAGCAGTAGTACGATGGTCTTTCAGAATGAAGACCATCGTACCGGAGAACTACACGCTATAACTAATTTCTAATTCTCTCTCATTTCACTCTTTCTATTTACACGTCACAAATTGAAGAGGATTCAGTTTTTTTTTTGTATCTAACATGATAATTCATACCTTGTTTAGAGCCAACATCTGACGGCATATGTGAAGGGTGAAAGTGTTCGTCACTGTATGTGATGAGGGGAGTTAGAGGGTGTACTGCATGCGACGGCTGCACAACTGGAACCTTGTTTGACTAAAATAATAAGGAAAATAAATAATATTAGAGTCAAATCACAAACAAATTTGTATATATTTTGGGTATCTGCAGAATTACCCACAGTGCAGAGAATAACATAATATCAATCAAACATCAGTAAAGAGGTGTCTAGTTAACTTTATATTAGATAATCAGTAAGTAAGTTTGGAAGCCCAAACTATAATTATTTACACGTTACATAGACAAAGACATGTTCCCATCTGAAGATCAAACCCAAAAAATGTCTGCATTACATGTCTAATACTAATGAGATATATCTGAAAAATGTATGAATTAATAGCAATTGTAATACATGATTAAGTTACAGAAACAAAGTCATAATGAAAACATTGTTTTATTAAATTATCATGCAATAAGTTAACCTACTGTGTGCAAAATATAATAGAGCCCATAAAGACTTTAACAGAAGTCAATATTTTATACAGTGAAGAACAGGTAATCTATTGTATTGACTGTGAAGAGTAAACATAATTGCTGTATATTGTCATTATAGCCTCTATTGTTTGCCATAATTGTTCTAGAAACACTATACAGTAGAGTGTATCTAACACTTCCGTGGTTTTGCAGGCCTTAGCATTTTTCTTAATGTGCCTTATGCTTACTGGCAGATAACACACTAGACATCACAGATTTCAACTGTATTGAAGAACAGTTCAAAGGTGTTAGGAAGGTGGTATGGGGGGTTTATATTGCTGTTTTATCACCTAAAAACACCTGTATCTTATAACCTATATTTGACAAAATAATCATCATTATCATTTAAGCAAATTACATTTCTATAGTGTAAAAATTACTTTCATAATAAAACAATATTTTCCATTTTCATTTTTTAAATACAAATGTGTCTTAAGCGGAACTATAAAAGCATATCTTTTTATTTTGTTTTTATTTCCAGGGCCTTTTCTTACAAACCACAATTTATATAGAGTTGTATTACTGTATCTTATTAACGTCTGGCCTTTCCCTCCAGTCATAAAAGCTCAAAAAATCCAGCACCATGAATTCTAACTAAATTATGCCATCCTAGCTCTCCTCTTAATTTTACGGTTTTCAACACAGATTTGCTTTCCTGTGGGAAGAAGATAAGAACCTAAGGATTTTAATTTAAGCTTTGGCCTTGTCTTATATTTTTTTGCCGGGTGCAAAGTGAACGTAACGCTGGTAGGTGTGTCAACTATTAGATCTTTTTTTGTCACTAAATAACAAAAGAATTATAATATCTTGCTAATACGCATGAGTTCTGCTGGGAAAATATATGACAAGACACCCTGTCCTTTTGATGCATTGTCAGTTAAAGAAAATTTTAAGTCTAGGACAATAATAAAATGATAATGGATGTTGCTGCTTTTTTCCTTTTACAACAACCGCATTTGTTGTTTTAACTGTTATCAAGACACTGATTATGTTTTGTAGGTTTCCTCCACTTGTAGAGAGCTCATGTAATGCCTGTTCCTTTTTTATTATTTTGTCTGAATTTATGATACTTGTCAACTTGGACCATGACAAAAGCATTTGAACTGCAAGAGGAGGCAAATGAAAAATGTGCAAATTGAATTAGACTGAAGAAGGGACATTTTCTGGTTCAACTCTAAACGATGGTATCAAACTAAAGTTGCTCAGTATTAGTGTGCTATAAGAAAATGTTAAGTATTTTCCCTGTTTGAGAAAACTAAAATTCTAATTTGCCCCTTAGATTGCAACATAGTTTGACAAGGTGTACATTTGCTACTGGTTTTGTTACTCCAAACTCTAGATTAGACCCAACTTTTCTGTTTTGTGTGTAGCATATGCAGAGATATCTGTGCAGTGTGCATGGAGTCACAATCTCAGAACTGCTGATATATTGTTATAGTGTTTATATGTAAATAAGCATACTTAGTTGCCATCATCAGAGAAATTATAAGAGCCATTGCATGCCAAGTATGATTGCACAGGTGTGTATACAGCTTTATCCAGCCAAGATTTGAGACAATGTTCATTGTGTGACACTTCTGAACCTTTGAAGCACTATTTCTAGTCTCCATAAAATATGACCATTTACAGTTTATTGGACAAAACAATACAGACATTCTGGCATTGGTCGGATCTGCTGTGCAAAGGAAGGCAGTAGAACACCATGTTCTACTACTGCAGAGCACACAGAAGCAAAAACCAGGTGGGCCAATCACTGTGTGTCCACTTTTTTGTGCTCGCTCTAGTTGTGCACATGTGCAGTGATAACAATTGCTATGCTATATCCCAGCATATACACATTGCATGAACCATAGGCACTATATTCACTATATAAAAATGAAAAGTGTGTGTGTTGGTATAGTTGCGAGCGCAGGAGCCGTTTCCCTGTACATCCTCCTAAAATCTTGCTCCAGTTTAGGTCTGGTGTAAGTGTAACATAGAGAAGATTTTAATCAATGCAAGCCCCTTTATTCTGTACACGGCCCTACACAATTAATAAATATGTCTAATTTAAGAATAAAACACGTTTTTAAACACACACTATGCTATTTTTTTATTTCGAGGACTATTTCATAGCAGTATATTGATGCACATTTTGCATAGCTATTTTTTATACAGATTAAAAATTTTAAGTGTTTTGTTTTATTGCTTAAAATATTTATGGATTTATCTTAAAAATCTTAATTTCCATTAAACAACATGTACATTTTACCATTTTTTTCTGTACATACTTATATATTCTGCTGCATTGTACCTCAGCCTATTTGTCTATACATATCTTTTTTCATGTTTCACAAATGTGTTCATTTTCAATACTACCTATTCAGAGTTGCTATTGGAAGGTCCCTAGATAGGACACACACATTTTCAATACCACTCATTCAGAGTTGCTATTGGAAGAACCTTAGATAGGACACACACATTTTCAGTACTACCTATTCAGAGTTGCTATTGGAAGGTCCCTAGATAGGACACACACATTTTCAGTAACGTGTTTGCGTTTTTGTCAGGAATTCTGCTAGTGTGTACCTGGCTTAAAGATCGTTTTTATCAAGAGTTAAAACAACATGTCTTCAGCTACCTCACAAAATGCTTTCATTAAGGAGTCCCAGTCTGTGTGTATAAAAATTCAAAGCCATCAATGACAGCACAGCATCATCAATACTGATGCTAATTATCAATGCTGGGAGCAACCCAAAAAGAAATAATCCTTAAAGCCCTTTAGGTGACATGATCCAGAAAGACCTGCCCTATGACCTACTGTCAGCTACACAAGTTTCTGATGTATAAACAGAAGTAATTACTAGAAGTAGCACATTCTCCTTTGACAAAATAGCTGCAAGCTCCTCATCCCCTCACTGCAGCTAAGTGGCAGCAATTTATGATTTATTAACACATTTTCCCCCTATGTGTCTCTTTAGTTTTTAAGGCAATACTCTGGTTATATAATCCCTGGTGCATAATGCACATAGCTGAGGCCTTACAACATGATTATTTACAAAGTATCTTTGGTTAAAAGAAGACAAAGGAAGTAAACATCTTCAAAACAAAATGTTTGTTCTTCTTCCACACATTCCATAATTAATCTGTTTTTCCCTCAGTGGACTTCTTCTTACAGTTAATACCACTGAGGGGGAAGTCAGCTTCCAGTTATTGGATAGGAATATATAACAACTAGAAGTCCCCAGGTGTAAATAAGACATGCACAAGGCATGAAAGAATAGCTTTCCTGCCTTTCAAGAATTTTTCACAGAAATGGACAGAAGATGCCACTGAAATGATAGTGCATCCTCTGACTGCTCAAATCAGCGGCAGACATGTCCACACAATAAACACAATCACATTCTAACTGGAGTTTATTAAGTAAAGAATCCATTTTTGACTTAAGGTTGTCAATAGATTCTAGTGCATTCTTCAAAATGGATACATTCATATATTTTTTTTATTAATTGTATATCCATGTTAATGCCAAAGACAGGCCGGGGAAGTCCTTGCATTGTGTATGACAAAGGCGACCAGACGTCCTTTTTTTTTATTGCTGTTACCTTACAGGATGCACAATAGTGAATTTCTTATTTAATCAAAGGAATGAATTGCCCTATATATAGCATGTCCAGCTACTGGAGAAAGAGGTCAAACTTACTCTTTACATGAATGACAGAAAAAAGTAGTCAAGTCATGGGTTACATGTTTATAGGAATAGAAGCTACAAATATAGTGCATTGTTCTGTTATGTATGGGAGAGCCCTGGTCTCCTCACCTTTGACATGCAATGTAAAGTACATTTTTTTCTAGCTGACAGACAGGAAAGTACTTCTTTCTCCTCTGTAACCTCCAGTTCTTTAACTGCTTTCATACATATAATGATTTATATCTATGCCAAAGTCATTATCATAGGGTTTTAACAAACCCTGAACAATGAACTAAAGTAGATTTGTTGACTTGTGGCTAGCAACAATTGAGTATATTCTACTTTGAAATTGTTGTTGTGCCAATTTAATGGGAGAGTACTTATTTACAAATGCAACGTCTGTTGTTCTATGTAAAATAATGCCATGTCTTAGAAGTTATTTGTTTAACAGTTACTATCAAGTGTTTTTCAGGCTCCCATAAGTATTGGGCACAAAATATATTTTTCATTAGAAATTATATTATAAAGTGAAAATGTGCAAATAAATGTCTTCTTGATGTAAAATGTCCACAAAACATTACCACTAAAATTAACCACACACAACAGCACACAAATGTGTGTAAAGAAATTAAGCTGTCAGATAAAAAAGTTATTTCAGCTCCTCAACAACATTTTAAGGAAGTTTTAAAAGGAAAACGCTTTTGGAAATCGTGGATAATATGTAAGTATGGTGGAAGGTTTGTTTTTGTTTTGTCTCTTCAGACATATTTGCTAGAGTGAAAACATGAATCTCTTCCTAATTCTTTTTCTTTCACTCCCAGTGTTCATTATCTTGCTGTTTTCCAGCATGATCAAAGGCCTGGGAAAGGTCAGGCATTTCTGCTGCAGATATACTTTTGTTACATGAAAAAAAAAAAAATCTCCTATCCCATAAATATGTCTCACATCTGCCACCGCAGCAGCTAGGTCACTGGACGTATGAGAGATAAAAGTTGAATGGGTGATTGAGGAAGTGAGAGTGTGACTGAGTGTGTGTTTAAGGTAAGCATAACTAATAAAACCATACAGGCGTAAGAGAAGCAGTGGGTAGCAAGTACCAGACCATGCAAGGACAGTTGCTTTGAGAAAAATAATGCTTTTTTTTTGTATTACTAAAATGGTAACTTTTTTTTTTAACTAAAACTACTATAATAATAATAATAATAATAATAATAATAATAGACAGGATCAAAACTTCTGATCAGAACGCCGAGCACTGTGGCAGCAGGAAAATTATGCCAAATTCTTGCTGGATGTAGGCATCTAAGTGGTATGGACATAAGTTTCATGACCCCTACCTAAACACTGGATAGTATGAAGGGTGATGATTAGCGGTAGGGGTCATTTTACAGACTATTTTATACATATTCAAATCATTAAACAACAGTTCTTAAAATTGGCTCCTTTTGCTAGAAATGGATATTGGTAAAATTTAAACCTTTCTGTCAATGCAACATGCAATTAACAGTTACAAACGTTTATACTTCTAGCAACACATTTACAGTATGAACATCATATGGAGCTAGTAAGAATAAAAAGTACATTTTTGACATGGCAAAACTGTGCAGCTATTTCTGAGGAAGCAAATGCAAAATGTGCAGCATTATACAAAGGCATTTCTATTCCAAAACTCCATATTTTCATAGTATAAAAAAGTATCTCTATACCTCATACCAAAGCAGACTTAATTTTTCTGCATGCAAGGAATACAAAATAATTGCATGTACAGGCCCTGATTCACACCTAAGAAGCTGCGGCTTCTTAGGTTCATGTATTTAAGAAATGTGATACTGCACATGAGTGACTGCGCAATCTGTATAGCATTTAGGCACGCAGATTGACTATGTGCAGTCTTTAAAGACTGCACATAGTTTTTTAAGTAAGAGGAGTCGTTACCGGCAGCCTCCCTAGATAGTAAAGTGGGAGGGGAGACACATTTAGTGGGAGTGGACCAGACAATTGGGTGCTACTTAATTCACACTTAAGTGTAAATCCAGTCCTCAACCTCTACACAACAGCATGGATTGTCCAAATTCATAAACAGTTTCAAAAGTTTTCTGCTGTTTCAGTGTGTAGATAGCATTTCACATACTAAAAAACAGTGAAGTCAAGTAAGTTAAAAGATTTAAAGGACTTTTAACAAACAAAACAAATCCCACAGAATAATGAGTTTTAATTTTGCTGTAAATTCTTAAAATAGATAACTTCAATATTTTCATCTAAAACCTAACTTTTGTAAAGTTGTATGCCTTGAGTTTTATAACACAATTCCCAGGTGACTAGGGGCTAGATTTACTAAGGTCGTGTTTAAATCGCTACTCTAAATCGATCAGCATCGCCGTAGTTATTTAGCGATTTGATGATGTCATATCGCTAAATTTACTAACAGCCGATTTAGAGTAGCGATTTGTAAACTCCAGCGATGTGTAGCGATGAAACTACAACGAGTTTATGTTAAACTCCCTGTAGTTTACATCGCTGGAGTTTAACTCGCTTTAGTTGGTGTCTGTGTTAAAAAAAAAATGGCTGCCGCAGCAAGCCGTTCACCGTTGGCAAGCAGCTGCCTATAGTACTATAAGTTAAATCATGCTGATGTGATACACTGCATGATTTAACTTACTGTACTATAAGCGTCAGCATGCCAAGGGTTAATGGCATGCTGTCGCCAGCATCTTGTGTCCGATACACTTACACACACAAAAAAA
>WWET01002073.1:146048-159021 GCA_011038615.1 Limnodynastes dumerilii
CCCCATGCGATTTAACTCTGGAGATTTGAAGCAAATCTCTGACGATTTACTACATCTCGACCTTAGTAAATCCAGAGATTTGTATGTCAGTCATGCTACAAATCGCCAGAGAGATTTAAACACTGACGATTTGAATAAACACACATCTCTGGCGATTTGTATGTGATTCGACTTTTGTAAATATGGAACAGTCAAAATCGCTGCTAAAAAAGTACTAACTACAGCGATTTCAACCAAATCGAGCTTAGTAAATCTTGCCCTAGGTCTCAGGAGTGTAATGGGGGTGGCATGTTTTACTGAAGCCACAGCTTCAGGGAGCCCCTAAAGCAGACTGTAACCTTGCAAGCAAGCTGGCACACTGGAACTTTTTTGATGAGATAAAAATTCATTGATGTTGCCTCATGCAAGGTCCACTTCAGCACTGCTCATGCTCGGTGTACCCTTGGCATATCTGTTCCTTTACCCTCTCCGCTTTAGCATAACTTTATTTTTCTCTTTTATCTCTAGATAACTGCTCCCAGGGACCGGAGGGATTGATTTTTTGTTTTGACTTATATTGTTTGAAGATCTGTAACTCAAAGCAGCTCTCACGCCTCTGATGTCTCCGCTTGGAAATCATGAAAGGTAAATGCAGCTCTGTGTACTAAACTCCTCATCGATGTATCTTCCTGTACCTTCTGTTGCTAGTTCCCTGTTATTTATTTATTTATTTATTTTGCTCTTTGCCCCCAGTTCTGAAAAAATGGACATGTAAAAGATTGTTTAACTGATTATTCCTTTAAATCTTTACAAAATGATAACATTTTATGCTTAGGCAACCTGTAAGCCACAGTGTAAAAATATTATCCATACTTGGATGTCCAATTTGTTACAAAGCAAGATGATGAAAGTTAAAGCAATAAATGTATTTACGCGTTCACTTCAAACACTGACAGCTTGTATCTGATGATGTGTCAGTTCTGTAGGCAACGATGGTATGGGACATAATTCATGGCTCCAGCTTAATGACCACCTTTGTTAAACTTGTTCGTGCTTTGGCCTGTACATCTACTTACTGGAGACAAACATGCCACAACAAAGCTATACACCGAGTATTGCTAGACACTGCCAACCTAATAAGCTTCTAAAGCCTGTTTTCCTAATTGGCCATTCCCTTGAGGGATCAAGGAGTAAATTGGCACTTTTTGCTACAATTGGCTAGAAAAGGATTTCCTACTTGAAATTTTTATGGTTGTGAGGGCAAGGTACACAGCTCCTGCACATTATCTTGTGACGGGAATTTCAGTGACAGGACATGTGCCATTAATATAACTTATAGGACATTCGATTTTTCTTATTCTTAGTTTAAACAGATAAGATGTACAAAAAGTACTAAAGTTAATGAATTTTAGCATTTCTGCTAATTTTTATTGACTTATTACAAAGCCAACAGCACATGCCATTGCTCGTGCCACTGATGCAATCCAAGGAGTAGAGGTATGGTTGCTTATCATATATGACTAGTCTGACGGATGGGAGCTCAACACCACTGGATCGACAATGGCGCTAAATTAACTATTCTTCATTTGACTGTGACACCGGAATGGCACTTCAGCACTCTGGCACTCAATGAGATTGCCTGCTGGACACTTCCACACTCAAAGCAACATGACCAGGTGAGTATAATACTATGTTACTTTTACTGTTAGTTTTAGTGTTAAAGATAGTATACTGTTAGAGGACGGTTAGGGTTAGGCTACAGTGAGGGTGTGGTTAAGTTTAGGCTGCAGTGAAAGAATAGTTAAGATAAGGCTGATGTGTAGGAAAAGTATAGGTTAGGCTGTGGTGAGGGGATGCTTAAGGTTAAGCTACAGTGAGGGGATGCTTAAGGTTAGGCTGTGGTGAGGAAATGGTTAAGGTTAGGCTGTGTTGACAGGATGGTTAAGGTTAGGCTTAGTGTGTTAATTTGTCTGACTATTCACTATCGACAACACTAAGGTCAGTATAATGATACTAACAACTTAAGTATTGTCAGAATAAGGCCCCTGTTGAGTACATTTTTGTAGACATTCACACACTGTCGACCTATTGTTATCGAGACAAATGCTTAAAGCTAGTGGCTGCTTTGTGTGTAACATACAAATACTAGGCAGTATTATTTTTGCCCTGTGATCCAAAGCATTGAGGGTGGGGTTTGATGGCATGATTCAGCCCATCAAGCCCATGGCAGCTAATGCTTCCTTCTGGGATTTGCAAATATGACTTTTAACAATGCCCCATTTTAAAATATCCAACAAACTAAGGAAACATTCTGTAAGAAATTCATGATACTTTAGTATGTTAGACATGCAGCTGTGAGACATTTTACCTATTACTTTGCAGGAAGCAGTCAGTAAGTTCACAGAAATTATTAGCATCACTGGGCATTTATTGTGGTCTATTTGCTAATAATAACAAATCAATATATAAATATACACACACACATACACACATACATACATACACACATACACACACACATACATACGTAAACAAACCATCCCTTTTTTACATGGAAATGGAATTGGGGTCCTATTATATTCATTCCCTTAAGTTGCCCAGCTTGCTAAAAGACGGCTACATATGCAAGCATTATCTCTCAATTGTAACCTCATTTTCTGCTCGGCTGGACAGCATGACCATGATTTGTCATTGTGTCTACCCCTCCCCGCCACATCACTCATGTGCCTATTATTGTCATCAGAATGTGGCATGTCAGCAGGCTTCTGCTCCCCATCTCTACACAGTCACTCAGGTAACAAACCCATAATCTCATCCTGGTTCCATGATGGTTGAATTACACTTAATTGTTCCTGCACAGTGATTGATTTCTGCCTGAATAGAGACCTCTGCCTTTTTTCAATGCAAGCGAACAGCAGCCAAGTCTCCCCCATCTAGGAGGAGGCAGCAGCCTTTGAAGAGATCAAAGCCAAGGCCGCAAGCAGTTGTGCGCCCTGGGAATACGGAAAGCCTTTATGCTCTCACAACACCATTTCAGCATCATGTTGGACTGCAGCTGTATTACATTCTGCCAGAGCTCTCAGCACTGCAATTGACATCATCCATAGCTGTTTCTCTAAGAAATAAGAAAAAAATAAAAACAGAAGAAGATAACTCTTCACAGCTTTTATTTCTAACTTTCAGTTTCTAACCAGACAAATGCTTTCCATTCTAAAGCTATTACCATCTATAGATACACATGCCTGGCTATGTTACTATACTGATTTTCCATTACATCAAAAGAGCCTAGACACACCAGATAACTTTACTATCCTGGTTTCTAGGCCAAAAATCAATCCGTATGCAAATAGTTTTGAGCATCCACACCATGTTTTCACACTAACATGGTAATACGACACAGTCACTTGATAGCTATGGCACCTTTTCACATACGTGCTACAAACAAGCGAGAAAAGTAATTAAATGTTGAGGTTTTAAGATACCTCAAACATCCTCAACAGATCACATATCAAGAGGTCATAAACTAAAGATCTTTCTTTTCCATTTATATCAATAAAATGCCCTCTGTAAATGGTAAAAGAATCAAAACGTTTAAGTCTTAGGAATTACAGTCTCTCTAAACAAAACTTTATTTTATTAGCCTTATGTTATATATACGTATACTTCTAGCATTATATATGTAGCAACTGTTATTTACCTGGCCACTGATGAGGAGTACTGTTTACATTCACCTCATTAAGACAGCCTGTGATTTCATATACCTTGTAAAATGTATGCAGCAAAGATCTCACCTTATACAGTTTACTGCAGGAGCATTAATATGGGCGTTTTTGATGCTAAGTAATTGAGTGCCTTAGGAATATTGTGTAAATTTGTAATGTGCATCTTGCTCATATTCTTTATATTTATTACAAGCACAGACACTTCAACATGTCCTATTACAGGTGCAAATATACATTCACATAAAAGTCCAATTAGCTACAATTATTTAAAATATTAACATTTACAAGCCAGACAGTCATACTCATGAGGAAACAAAGGAGTTTATTCAGTACTCTTTACATATTGGAGCTAACACAGAGACATTTTGGGATGGAAGAGGACTTAGCTCCAATGCATGATAGTTGACAAGTGAACCTTAACTGCAATACATACTGACCCTTGTCTGTGTTGGAGCAACGTGTGAAATGTGCATACATACTAGTCACTGCTGACCAAGCAGCAAAACATAGGCCAAGATGGCGCTACATGATTGATCCTGCCAGTAAGTATATGCTTGTCTCAAAGATTAAGCCATGCACTTGTCAGTCCAAACGGCTGGTTCAGTGAAACTGCGAATGGCTCTTTAGTTCACAAATTAAAACATCTACTAAGAAATTAGTATCCCTCTCATGATAAATAGGCCCTTGGAACCAATTTAATATACCTCCACAAAAAATGTGCCTCTTACAATTATGTTTTTAAATAATTTTATCACTGTAATAGTATGAGTTACAGGTTATAAGCAGACATATCCACAGTGTCTATAAATCAAATCAAATATTACACTTTCTTAAATACATTTGTGATCTCCCAACATTTCTGATTTCCTGACAGCTCATTATTTCTAAACCACTACATTGTTCTGTGTAACTCACACAGGGCGAGATTTACTAAACTTCTCAAAACGAGAAATGGAGATGTTGACCATAGCAACCAATCAGATTCAAGCTGACATTCTCTAGTATGTAATAGAAAAGTGAGAGCTAGAATCTGATTGGTTGCTGTGGGCAACATCTCCACTTTTCCTGTTGAGAAGTTTAGTAAATCTCTCACAGTATGTTGTGGATTTCAGCAGACATACTGACTACATTTTTGTTTTCATAGAGTATTTGAAACTCTGTTGCAAAGTGTTGCAGTTTGGTAAGCACTCTCCCACAGTATTAAAGAAGAAACTCACAACATGCTTAGTGAGTATGCTAACAGCTGCAACAACACTGTGGTTGCTCAGCCAACTCTGCCATAACCACTGTTAATAATTAACTCCTTGTTTAAAGAGCTTTTCCACCTTCAAACACATTTTATTTATTGTTATCATCATCTACTCCTATAACTTTTAATATATTATTTATTTTTCTTACCAGTTGCTCTGCTTTTTCTTAATGGCTTTATTAAATCCTAAAGAAGTGTTTATTTTAGTTGCCTCTGTCGGTAAATGAAACTAGTGCACAAACACGGGTCCTAATAAAGGCTAACAAAAACAGATATATCACACAAACAGTAGACAGATACCTTGGAGGAGCATGTAATGCAGTACCAACTAAGGAGTCACAGGTTACTCTGCTAGTAGATACTTCTCTGGCTGACAGAACAAATTCTGCTCAGAATTTCTGATACATAACATTTATATCTCATATTTACTGCCACTTTGACTGAGTAATCTCTAATTTCATGCTCCAATTTTACAGCCTAAATATATGCATCTATATTTAAATAGGAATTAAACATAACACATGCTAAATATCTTAAAAGTCTATATTTGTTACTCATATTAGAGGAACTTAGCATGAATTATGTTTAGCATATGCCATCCCCTTTATGACAATAGTTATTACAGAGTATATTTGCATATGGTTGCTAAGCCAGTACTTGTGTGTTAAATATTGCTTTATTCTTTGTAACTAGAGCTATAGCCATTGCCAAGTCTAATGCATCTATATCAAGGCCCAGTTCATTAGCACATACATATATGAGGATCATTTTAAATAATGTTTCTACCTATGGAATCACCTGGCAGTATGACAGTAGGTGAAGGTTTAATTTCAGAGTGTTAAGGATAGAGGCAGGCGCTTAGTATCATCAACTACTACAGATGTCACTGCTAATAGCATGCAAATGGATACAACAACTAAACTCTGTAGATGAATGACCTCATACCTCCTTTGTTTTTTCACTTACAATTGTGAATGGTAGCAACACAACAGCATTGACTTAAAAATATTTTTGTAGCTTTGCAGTAGTGGAAACATAGATTAGGCCACCTGTCATTAAGCATTCCTTCAAATAACTAGAAGATGCATGTGTATTTGGGGGTCCAGAGCTCAGTATAAGTTATTTCTCTATGAATGCAGGAGTGGGAGTGTTATGATAGATATGTTGCACTGAAAAGGTATGTCACTATACAAGTTGCAGTAGCCAGATAAGGGGGGCAGTTCTCTTTGAAACCTGCTAAAGATTAAAAGGAATACAGAGAATAACAATTGTATTTCCAGTATGCAATTTAAAAGTGAGTGAGGGGAAAATATGAAGTCCAATTTTTGACAACAAAAATACAGCATAAAACAAGAAAGGTATAAAATGTATCACAAAACAAGTGACTCTAGTCCAATGACTCAAACCTTTTGTAAATTTAAAAAAACTGTGGTGTTGGTTGTAATGCAATCATTTTAGTAAAAATACTGATATAGTATAATGGTTCCTTATACCAACCTACCAACTTTATCACCCAAATTGATTAATGATTTAACCAAAGTACTTTTATGACTTATAAGTCTGCATTTCTGTCAGGTTTACAGTGATTTCACAAGGAAAAATAATAACTGTACATTATGTATACTATATAATAGCACAATGGTGCAAAAAAACTAAAATAATACATACTGTCTATAGGAAACTAAGACCAAACTTCAGACAGCAAGGCACAGTGGTTTTCTATAGAGCCCATATTTGCACACTCAGTCTAATCTGTAGAATTTTTAACTTCATTGCATGCTTTTACTTCAACTAATTCTACCAGAAGCTTTCAAAAATGTCTAAAACACACAAAAAAAGGAAATTAACTTTTAATGATAATTTCATTTTAATGCGGAATTTGTTTAAAGTCAATTTCTAAGATAAATTTGTAAACAAACGATACTTAAAGGATGTAGGTATGAACGTTTTATAATTTAGAGAAATACATTTTTTTCTAAGTTATAAATGCATGTATAATTACCATTATTGAAGTTAAGTATGGAAAAAATACCTCATAACTTACAATGTGAATTTATATATGCTGTGAAAGAAAATCCATAGCAATGAGTACTTATTTTGCGAATTTGTCAAAATGAAATGTATAAATCTATGGCTTCATAATTTATTTAAAAATAACAAATGATGTGATTCTGATGCCTTATTTACAAATGTAATAGGTATAATTAATACATCTGGTGCTGATAACAAATGCATTTTCAAGTGCCAAATAAATACAAAATACATGAAAACCACAACTGATAGTAATAGAAACGTTCCTGGAAAACAGAAATACATATTTGTTATAAGAAAAGTTGATTTGCTGTCCTAAACTTTACATAAACGGTTTGAAATGAACTTATTATGCTACAATGCAGAAACACACACACATATACACACACTCCAAAAAACTCTATTAGTGCTAAGTGTGTGCCACTTAAAGTTCTATACTTAAAACCATCTGGTGGGAGGTTATGTTTGCCCATGCTCATAAATCCAACTGTTAGATGACAGCTATTGTCATGACTGATTTTTATTGTGCCAAAATATTACACAGCATTGTACTTGTTTTCAGGCATCAACTGACTGTTTATGAGCTGAACATTTTTGTTGTACGTCGAAAACAAAACATAATTTTACCTCTGGTGAGTTAAAATGTATTCTTCCACAAACAGTTCATTGTATTTTTTCAAATAAAGCCATTTTTAACTATATCAGATATATGTACATAACTTATATTTCTCTCGTCTGTACTTGCTACAATGCACTTGATATAAGGTCAACAGAGTCACATGTGCTCTTCCAAACTGGTTTCTCTTCTATGTGCATATCATAGCTTTGGAATTAGTTTATTTACTTACATCCTTGCTAAAAGTCTGACCCTTAAACTGTAAAGAACATCATTTAGTTAAAGTTAAGTATACACCTGAAAAGAGTGCCTGGGAAGCCCTTCTGAAATGCTTTAATTCCCCGTTCTCATGAACACATTGGAATATGTTTGTGACCCATTGTGGTTTGCTGTCTGAAGAAAAATAACATTATGTATTGAAAGTAAAGAGGTTGGCACAATGTAGTCTTAGCCACATTGTTGACAGATGGTGACATAAGAGCAACAAACAGATCCAACATGCATTTTGTTAGTGTAAGACTGGTACACAATATATTATTTACAATATGTGTTATGTACTGTAATAAATATCCTGGGGTTTGTAAGAAAATATATTACTTCATAATAGGTTTTAAAGCAAATAATGGTGGTATGCCCATATTACTTTGGCCTAAACTGAATTATGTGAATAAAGAAGCACATATTAACCATATTAACACAGACATAAATACCTGGTTATGAATGAAAAGGTCATGCAGAAATATGGGTAAACGTTCACACAGATTCATGGTGTCAACGCACAACCATAAAGTAAGAAAATAGCAAAAGAAAAAAAACCTTTTCCTGCATAGACTATTTCCACCACATAAAAAGGGAGGTGATGCTGGATGAGACAACAGCAAAATACAAATAAAGAGACCCACAGCTGAGGCTGTAATTTAGAAGACTGTTTATCTAAAGCTAGCCGTTAAACCATTTACATATTAAGAGACTTGTATTTTGTGCTCTAGTCCGCTTAGATGGTTGAAGTATGCTAAAAAGATACAGAAATGCTTCTGAAGGAGCAAGGTCATTGTCATAGTCTAAAATATATTATACTGAAGCTTCTCCAAAAAAAACAAATACAAAACAGTCCTAGAGTATGGCAGTATAGGCAAATAAAGGGGGGGGGGGGGGTCCATTTGTCAGGAAAAAAAAACCTAGGTCATGATTTGGGTTAGGGACAACCAGTTCAGTATACTTGAGGGTGTTTGACTGCTCTCCTGTGACTAGTCACCTGTTTGTTGGTGACTGTTTCAGTCAGGACATACTATAAAATGTGGGACTTGTTATAAAAAGGTACTATAAAATGGCAATAGTTAGTAATGCTTGGCTTCACAATACTTCTCTTATGTGTGGCTAGCTGCATTTGGTTAACATCAGGGCGCCTAGCAGTGACTATGTATTTAAAAGGTGGTGACATGCCATAGAAACATATCCTCAATGAATGAATCATTTACTCCCTGGCCAAAAGTTTTTAACAAAAGCATTAGAGTTAGGAGAAATACAAAAAAGGGAGTAAATGTGCACCATAGAAAAAAAAACGATATTGCACTGCATGAGTACATTTATGGTATTATGTACAAGTACATAGGTGTGAGGCTTATACCCTTTACAAACCGGCTTAACATTTTTCTTATACACCCAAATACATAAATCTATAGGATGTAATATGTAGGAGGCCTTTGGGATATAATAAAGAGAAGACTTCTAATTAGACTACAAAGTTACAAAGTGATATTGTGGCACACATGCAGGAAAGGGAAGATGATCAGTTACAATATACTGAGAATGTAGTTCTTTTTGCACTACCACCCTTCTCAAAAAAGCATCAGCCATGCTGCCACCAGCCAAGCTGGAGCTTGTTGAGCATTTTTGAGGAGATGACAAACAAAAAAAAAATCAATATCTAATATGGTACCACACATAAACAATACCTCATACATCCATTCATAAATTACTAACCATAAAGCAATACTCAACAGAGCATATGCACACAAATGTTGTATTTTAACTGTTAAAATGACACAAACTGTCAAAATGAAACAAACAAAAGATTACCAAGTGCATGTGAACAGGAAACAAATAGTTTACACCTTTAATAATATAACACAGCCTTTGCATTTCAAAAACACACAACAGATTAAACCATAAATATATGTTAAAAAGGAATTTCGTTCACTCAGTCTGCCAAGCCACAAATGCTCTTTACTTCATCTGGGGGGAAAATTGTTCTAATAAGTATCTTTCAACATGAGCCAGTCCATTTTACTCAGTCTCTATGTGGCACAAAGTGAGAATGCTTTAAATTAAATCTATGTAGGCCCAAACTCTGAGGGAAAACAAAGAATTCTAACACAATGTCTTCTTATTCAAAACAGATTTCCCTCCTCATATGAAAGCAATGTGTTATTTGGAGCTGGAATTAATTTCTTCAATCATAACTGCCATTATTCGTAGAGAAACATAATATACGCCTTCTAGTTCACAGAGTTGCATCTGTGGAGTGAAATATAGTTAGTACAGGCTGCCCATGAAGCAGTCTTACTTTCACACTGATGCAAGTAGTAGAGATCCATTCACGCTCTGAAAGTGCCAGGAACATGTGGACTGCTCACTTTCAATAAAACAGCTGTAGGATTTAAAGGGCTGGAAATGTCTAAGAACAAAGACACAGCCTTTCTACATGTCTGTAAACCTAGGAATCTTTTGTATATGCAGACACCACCTAGGTGATATGACACTTTTGCTGCATGGCAAACAATTGGTCAAAGCATATAAAGATGTTAAAGCAAACACCTTGGAAATGGCGTTAAAAGGCTCACCTCCAGTAACAGATTAACATATTGATCCAACATGGTTTGTCTGTTTTAGTATGGCTTCCAGTAATTAAATGTGCTGTACTTTTAAACTATAAGCAAATACAGATCCTGGGCAAATGCACAGGGATGCATGGTCTCAGGATACTTCCTGTGATGATTACAAAGGCTCATTCTTCCCCTTATATGTATGTGAATGCTGTTTGTCAGGGCCGCCATCGGGGGGACATCCCTGTCTATTGTTCTGGACCTGCCGATACTTACCTCAGTTCTGCAGCAGCAGGTATCCTTCCGCTGCCAAAAACTGCATATTAGTGGACTTCCCTGCGCAACGACCTGCTGCTAATGCAGGTGCCCGGTACTCCACCTATATGTGATGTCACATAGGGGCCAGAGAGCCACTGATGTGTCCTGGCCCCAACATTTTTGGCGGAAGCCCTGCTGCTGGTTTGTCCAACATTGAGAACACGGGACCTGATCTAGAATCCCGTGCATATTTTGTATCCAACATTCTGCACGCAGGAATTCAGATCAGTGTAGATGGTATATCCATGCTGAGGGCTCTACCTCAGGTACACCGCATGTATCCCTGTGCGTGCAGAACACTGAATACTTAGGGCCAGATTTAGTAAGCTGCGGATTTGGAAAAGTGGATATGTTGCCCATAGCAATCAGTCAGATTCTAGATGACATTCTCTAGTGTGCGAGCTAAAATCTGATTGGTTGCTATGGGCAACATCTCTACTTTTCCAAACCCAGCTTAGTAAATCTGGCCCTTAGTGTACAATTTAAACACCAATGTCCACTCACCATGTGAATGCATGGTGAGAGGGCCAGCCCCTGTGTGGAGACACGAGCAGTACCGATCCACAGCTGATTTTTCATACGTTGCCTACATAAGTCAACTGGTTTTCTCAGGTCCAAAAAAGTGTTATTTTTAACAATTCAGCAGCTGAACACATGTAGCACTATTTCTAACAAATGTATCAGCATAAACAATGCAAAAATGGATACATTTTCCTAACTAGAAATATTTTGCTTGCTGTGGATCATCATTGTTAAGAGCCATTTATTTACTATAATACTGGAGCAAAACTCCAGTAAAATTTTTGTACAGGTTGCATCACCAGCACGAAGAAACCAGGTCTGAGTGCACACAACTGGCATAAAAGGGATTTTAGAGAGTACAAGGGAAGTAGGTAGGTATACCCATCTTAATACATGAAGCTTTCAATGCAGGCATCACTATTACAATCTGGGTCAAAGAGCTGTATTCCTACTATGTCTACTTATTTTAAGGGTTATTTCACCCTCTCCGTATAAGCCTAAACTTCTGTATTTGACAGCCATAGAATATTTACTGTGGGTTAAATGACAAAGGTGGAATGTGATTAGTCAGTTGTGCCAATAGTCCATTAATCTGATAATATGTCTCACCAAGCCTTTCATTCATTTATAAATACTTGTTATTTAAGTTAGAGATTGTAGTAAATGTTCTGTTTGTTGTGTATTTAATCTTTATACACCATAACAGTATAATATGAATGCTGTTTAATTTCTGCTCCTCACTTCCTGTGGTTACATTACTAAGAAGAGTAAATACTCCTGGTTGAGGGAAAAACATTGACAGCAAAACTACTTCCTCTACATACAAACAACTGTTATTTAGACATAAGTTTTTCATTTTCCTCGCCCTCTCTTTAAATAAACGCATGTATGTGGTGTTGCAACTTTCCCTTTGAAACACCAATATCAAATACCTAAATCAAAATCAATTTTTCAAAGCCCCTATTATGATAAAACAAAAATGGGCAAAAACATGAGAATGATGCCTACAGCTTCTTGCCAAGGTATGAAAATAAATCAGGATTCCAAATAAACACACTTTTACTTGTTTTATCTTACAGAAAACTACTTAGTGGCCCACATACTGGTAATTGGGAACTAAATCAACAAACGATGTGAGAGGATACTCCAATTCTTCAGAAACTACTGAGACAATAACAGTACAGTTCACACAGAAAGAGCTCATTTTATGCTTTGTGCTGCCAAGCAGAATTTGAAGACTCATAAATGTTACACAGAAATATGACCTGGCCTGGGTTTGAGAAGAAACAAACTAGAGTAACACACAGTGCACTTACTGTTCTTGGAATGGGTGGAGACAAAGATCCATTTGACATGTATGGGTCATTATTCATATTTGGCATCATGATGTAACTTGGGTATCCAGGATACGAAGGGCCTTTGCTATATAAATTACCATCCGGATGTTTTCCAGCTATTTACCCCCCAAAAAAAACAGAGAAGAGAAAAAGCTTTTATGCAAGTTTGGCGACATGGAAATGCAGAACTTTCTTTCTAAAGGTAGCGAGTTATTGGTTTACCAAAACAATTTTAAATAAAACAGATGTAGTGCAGATGCAAAAAATGCAGCAGTGATTTCTGTATTATATTAAGTGCAGAACTCCTTGCCTTTTTTGTCCTTAGAATGGTAAGGGCCTATGACCAAGCAGGTTACTGTCCGCATCATGTCTCT
>WWET01002073.1:159207-171105 GCA_011038615.1 Limnodynastes dumerilii
GAATAAGAATGTTGGGAAGGGACATGAAGTATGTCATATGATGGGAGCATATAAAAGAATCAGAACTTGCATACAAAGGAAACAAATCTGATACACAGAGGGACATACTGCTCTGTGAACACTTTCAAGTGGCAGTGTGAGACTCACTGTGTTTGAGCTACTTGGTAGCTATATAGTAGTTATATGGAGCTAAACTGGCTGCGTTATAAAGGTTATATCAATGTATATCCTTTCTATACACTAGCTAGACTACATTGACAAATATGAAGGGATATTTTTGTTTACTATATGCTTTTCTCATATTTTGTATATTATTAGTTCCATCATCCCATCAAAACCAAAAAGAAAAAAATCTAGTAATAACAACCAGTTATGCTGATTATTTACTGTTGAACTACAACTACCATAATCCTTTGCAGCCACATGTCTCTATCCTGCTGTGATTTATATGGCAGCTGCAGCTTTATAAAAGCCAAATTGTGAAACTGAGATAAAATGAGACAGACTTGAATGGAGTCATGGGTAGAGGGCAGCTGCGGTCTTACTTGAGTGTGAAAGCAACACTAATGAAATAGAGAACAAAGGGACAAGAATCATATGTGTGTATCTATCAGTATGTGTGATAGCTATATCCATATTCCACTGTGACTACAGTTAAGTTACTTTATAGCTATTTTTTACTATCACTTGCCATGTTGAATGCTGTACCGTGTTAAATAAATAATAAATAGTCACTTATTTATAACTCATACATTTTAAACTATGCTTTCAAGGAAACCATCATCAATACTGTTTCACTGGTGTGCTTGGTTCCAGCTTAATATTAGTAATATTATTATCATTATTACTTGCATTATAAAGCTATTTTACGCCTAGATGTAGTGGTACATTGCAGCATATTGACAAGTACTAGTGTATTCTGGGTTACATTTGTTTTAAATGGCCAATGAATGAAGAGTTGAAAAGAAAAGTTGCATGACTGTTGCATGTTTCCCTTAATGATACAAAGTGTTCTACATGCTTTATTCACAACGAGAATGCATATAGTGGTTATGTTATAAATCTACTGGAAAACAGATTATTTTATTTATGATATGTTACAATAGTTTTATCTTTATTGTCCAATAAAGATGTTCACATCCTAATGCTTACAAAGTGTGCTGACAATTGTAGTTCAACAACAGCTGGAACGTCATGGTGGGCCTGCCATTTATTGAATACCTAATAAAGCACCATTTGCAGTACAGTACCCCATAGACTCCAACCACCGGTTTTGGCCAAAATACTACTTTACAGTTTATAGAGTCTGGCCATTTGCCTCTGTATACAGGCTTTTACAGACTGTCTGATTAGGAAAAAATGCAGTAAAAAATATGTCTGTTCAATCAAAGAGCCCTATGAAATTACCTAAAATAATGTTTTTATACTGAAAGGTATGTTTTTACTGGAAAAGGTTTACTAATCCATTCATCTACCCACGGGTGTTTTACTGCTACTAAAAACATATATCAAATACAAACATGTTTTCTTTTGTTTTTACTAGTATTTTACAGATGACTGTAGATCTCCTGATGCATTGACAGTAAAACAAGAAAATAAGGAAAAAAGCAGTAAATCAAGAAAAAAACACCACAATCTCAGACCCACTTATGCCCATTTTACATGCATTAAAGACATGGATTTATAGCTTGATGGCTGTGTACCCACCAAGATGATACTATATTCACAAGACCTGGCCAGGACACGTATTTATTATATTTGTATATTCAAGCATTTAAATGGAAAACTTGGGACAGGATGGTTATTTTGGATTTAAGTAATTTTATAATGAAATTGCTGTTTGTCAAAGTTATATTAAAATGCCCACTCAATTAGAAAGGCTACTAAATAAATGTAATAGAATGGATGTGATAACTAATGCATCTCAAATGCACCAACCAGTTATTGAGTCATTAATTTTGTGAATTGTGCATTAGGGACTAATAGCAACTCTAAGAATTGAAAAATGAAGAACCTGGTGAAGAAATGACTGAATATTTATAGAAACAGATACAGTTGAAGGATTTAGCGGAACCTTGTTTTTAGTGAATTCTAAATGGAGAACAATGGATAAACAAATATATTCCTTAATGGATCATATATGATATATGATTATTTTCAATCTGTCTTCCAAATCTACAGTTTACTAAGTGTTTTTACAGGTGTGTTATTTTGTCATGGTTACCTACAACTGAGAAATTGAGATCAAAACTGATCTGTATTATGCTCCTTAATGTAACATAACAAGGATATGGCTTTCTAATGTGAGCCAAGGAACTGTAGTAGCAATTGATGACATATAAAAAGCTATATATGGACCGGATCCAGATTTCGTTTTATGCTTGCAGACTTCTGGCTGTGGAGTTAGTATTGTTTTAAAAAAACAACTGGGCAGACTGGATGGGCCATGTGGCTCTTATCTGCCATCACTTTTTAAGTTTCTATGCTTAGCCAAGCCCTTACTGTAGAATTTAAATGCCTCACCTTTCCCACCATGCTTTAAGCATGCTACTGGACTGACTGCCAGCATGGTAATCTGGATCTTGAGGAAGTCAGTAGGGTGTACATGCGCACATGAGGGTTGTGGACGTTTTTTGGACATAGCATGTGGAAAACAGCCCCAACTACAAAATCTGAACCTGGTCCTAGAATATTATTAAAACATAGATTTCACCTAATGTAAATTGACACAGACACACAGCTTATAGATAAACTATTTGACTCACCATCATCTGGGTGCCCTCTGGATTTGTCATGGTAAGATTCTTGCCTTCTTGACATCTAACAAATAAAAAAATAAAAGCAAGTTTTTTATACATGATCTTCTAATAGTATTTCACAGTCAACACATATTTACTGTCAGCTCTAAAATTCAGTAATTAATTTTTTTTTTTTTATTATTTTGCTTAAACTGTTACTATCTAGTCTATAAAGGGCGTGTGATATAAAGGAGCTAATTTAAGTACCCATAGTTATATAACAAGAGTGAACATGCCTTTGCATTTAAGTGCTATTAGGTGTAACAAAGTTGAGCACCATTAACAAGCAAACGTTAAAGTCTTAGGGCTAGATTTACTAAACTGCAGATAAAGGATACATGGTGATGTTGCCCATAGCAACCAATCATATTTTAGCTGACATTCTCTAGTATGTAATAGGAAAGTGAGAGCTAGAATGTGATTGGTTGTTATGGGCAACATCTCCACTTTTCCGCAATACAAGCCCTTAAAGTCAAAACTAGATTTGAAAGTACCAAGTGCAGTAAATATGTATAAAACATGAGCAACTAAGCTTGCATATTTTTTACAAAATGTATTTTTGTTGTATAACAACAGTTCAGTTGTGCATGTATAGGTGTTCATTATGTTGAGCATGACCAATAAATATACTTCACTTATGATACAAAGTGTTCTAGATATTGGGTGACTTAGCTGTGGCCTCATTCTTATTTACTAGACTTTTCCAAAAAGTTAATCAGAAGTCATTATAGATGATCACACAGATTTTCTTCTTTTTTTTGCACTGTGCAATGGATATTTTATATTTCACACACATGGACCAGTGTGATTCATTCATATCATTGTACATATAAGGGGTGATTCAGAGATGCGACTGCGAAAAGATTGCATATATACGCAACTAAGTTCAGATCTTAGCAGGTTACAGCCCACTGTTTAAATAGTCACTCCCCTTGCAAACAGCGGCGGATCTTAAAGTTAGACCACCATTGAGCAACCCTAACTCTGCGCTTCATTTGAGATCTTAAGGGAAGTAGTTGTGGTTATTTGAGATCCTAAGTGTCTGCCCGCGCCCACTTTCCCTCATCTCCCTGCCTCCCCCCGCCCATTTCCATGCAAATCCTTCAGATCTTAAACTTCCGCAGCACTTAAGATCTTAAGTGCTTGTGATCGATTCACAGGTCCGCGCTTAGCGAATTTAAGATCCTAACCTCTACGTAGACGGCATTGCACTATTACCACGCATGCGCATTGATGCAAATTTTCTAAGATCCTAAATATACGCACCTAACTAAGATCCTAAATATACGCACCTAAGTAGCAATAAAATCGCATCTCTGAATCAGGCCCATAGTTGTTTCAGTGGCCATGCCCATCACATTGTAACATAAATGGCTGACACAAACATCTGCACCACTGAGCATACAAGTAATGAAGTAAAAAAATGGAAGGAGCTTATCGACATGCAGGACTAGTGTCACATTTGGGGAAGAACCAATGACTTATTTTGGAGAATCTTGTAATTTGGCACCTATTGAGATTCTAGCATATTTACATTGTGTTTGAATAAAACATAAAACAAATCATAAAACAAAATGATTAGCTATAAGTATCATCAAGACAAAATCCCATCACTGAAAATGCTCTATTAACAATACATTTCCTTCCTGTGCTGAAGTCAGGTATTAGATATGTTTACTAAACTAAGGGGACTACCATCTGACAGCAATTACAGAGCTTGTATTTGTTCATTAATTCACTTCCTGACTGTTGGAAGTCCCAGATGTGTTCAAATAAATATTGTCCCATGACTTGTGTTTTTATTTTTCCCCCCTGACATTTGACTAAATATTTATTACAGGATATACCTTTGTAGCCTAAAATAAAGTAGTAATAAGTGTAATAAGACGTAGTACTGAGCAATAAAAAAAAGTAGCAGGATATGTTACATAATTATGTATGCCAGATCATTGTCATTTCCAAACCACCCTGCAGGACTTATGTCAAGAATTCCTAACATTTTATGTATGTGCTAAGTAATGAGAGAGTTGCCAGCATTCCTTGCTGAGTAGTAGTTAGTTTAACATAAGCAAAGGTGTGAAAAGTTGGGGTTATAACCTACACACAGGGGAGAATCCAGGAAATGAACGGTGCTGGTTTCCTACATAACTACCTGTAAAACATAACTTTGTATAAAATTTTGTGAACTTTGTGAATAAACCTTACCAATTAGAATACCATGCAATAAGAATTGTACAAAGAACTTTAGATAATTATAAAAAGGTATGATAATAATCAGTAACGTGAGAAAACCACTAGAGACAAAGGTTTCAACACAGTTATAAGGAAGTTACTACTTTGGCAGCAATGACCATAAGGAAGGTTATTGATAATAGTATTAATAAATAAGTAAGATACCGAGGAATTGTTCCTGTGCATCCAAAATATGGCTGCAAGTGGCCACTATACAAGTAAACACTATGGGTATCTGTGTAATTATATACTGACCAGAATCAAGTGATATGGTTAATTGTCCTGGCACAAATCGGTGAACCTATAACTTGGACCAGGGTAGACTTGACCATGGCCACCTTGTTATGCAATAGAAGAGAAATTTGATCCTGAAAAGTTTGCCCAATAAGCCATGTGTCAGGATTGGCTTGTACAGGGTTAGCATTATAAGAAAAGAAAACTGTCATCTTGCAATAATTAATTCAAACAGCTGATAAAAATGTTGCAGGCGGACCACGAGGCACCACATGACATGGGTTATGTTCTACATAAAATATATAAAATATATTTAAATGTATTGTTGTGTTAGAGCTTGCCCACAATTACATCCATCAAAATAAAACACACACAATTAGCTTGCTAGCAAACAAAAAAGCAAAGCTGCTTAGTCAGACATGTATGCTTTAATACTGAAACAGGTAAATGTTTAAATTTCATATAGTTCTGGTGTGTTATACTCATTGGGGCAGAGCCAGAACTAAGTACGCTAGTGTATGTACGCTAGCCGGTGACGTAAAAACGCTGCTTTGTAAGTACTGCGCATGCGCGAGGCAGATGTTATGCCACGTAACTCTGAATGTACATAGCAGCCACGTATCAACAGCGTAACTACGAACAAAGGGGTGTGACATCCATAATTATGCTTCGGAGGCGGGGTGAGGCATTTAAATCATACAGTATGGGCGTGCTTAGGCAGTTACGTATGAGAAGCCTTTACGTACGTCAGTAGTAATGCTTTGAAAAGTTAAGGTAGGGTTTGGCAAGCGTAAAACAGCTAAAGTATGCACGAGAGAGGGAGTGTCTAGGGGGGTGCATAGAAAATACGCTACACTATGAAATGTAATGGAAACGTAGGTCTGGATCTGGCCCATAGAGTCCTACATGCTAAAGAAATAACTAATGTGTCATGCAACTCATTTGGCTGAATTATTAATATTGATTTAAATAACATTCAAAACGTTTACTAACCCAACTCTAGAGGATACCATTAGTAAACAGAATTAAAGTTACTTGAGCTCAAGGGAATCGTAATAAAAGTTCACTTTAAAACTAACAATAAATATATGAGACTGTAAAGGTGTCACACTATACAATAATTAGGCCTATTATAGTATCGTGTATGGCATTGACTATTTTGTTGAAATACTGGCCTGAATATCTAATTGCTCAGTATGTAAGAACAATCCAAACACTGATGTCCTAGGCTAATGGAGTGTATAATATATAGTGTATGGTTATCTTACCAGTCACAGCAAAGCCTGATTGACAAAAAATAAGGATCTTAAGGCCATTGTTTGCAAACATAACTGCAGATTAGTTTGTGTGCCCTGGAGTAGGGCTGTTGGAACTAATATTGCATTATGTTGATATAAATATCATACAACCTAGCAAAACCATAACCATGTTGCAATGTGAAAGGATAAAGTAATTTTTGCATGCAGAGAAAATATTATTAATGTTGTACACAGAACTCACATACTACATAGCTTTATGTCAGTTCTCTAAATTACAGATGAGCTAAGAAAACTCTAATTCTATCTTTTCTTTTATTTGTTAAGTCATTATTTAAGAGGCATTGTAGTACATTTACTAATGTGATACAAATATTTTTATATTTTTAGGTGTCATAATACTAGTCATTTTATTTACACACTTTTAGATTCCAAATGATCTACAAAAACCTAATCCAGACATCACAGATGCAAACATTCAATTTATACCAGGGCTCAACAAACCCCAGTGCTAGGTTGCCATAGTGACCAGTATTTGGACCTGGTGCCTGGGATCACATTGATAAATTTTAATGGCTGGGAGAATAGGTAAGATGTGGCAGTTTATCCACAGGGTGATAGTGGAGGTCACCCTTCAATTACTTACCTACCTCTAATCTACCATCTGCTAAAAGAGAAACTCCCAGCAGTTCAACACTGATGTGACCAAAGCCATGGTGGAGAATATCAAGCAATTAACAGGCAAGTGAATTGACTAGGCTTGGGGTGGGGTTGGAAACTAGCAGGGGCACATACATACCGTGATATATCATTTTATAGCTGGATCTTCATTGATTTGACTCATGTATTTTAAGTGATAGGACTGGATCAAGAACACAGAGTTCATAATTGCAGCACCTTTTCCACATTGTGCATGTGTAGGTACCGGTGATAACCAATCGGCATGCATTCCAACCCATTTAGTAGTAAGAGGAATGACAAAGGGGCTGGGTTGGGTTTGCAATATATGAATTCCCTCTTTCCATATACCCTTCAAAACTTCTGTCAATTTATATTCGCTTAATGCAGCTCCTGACTATTGGTAGTCCATCTGATGCATGTGGAAGTGGTTACAATGATACTGTACGTATGTCTAGATAGTTCAGCCCATTGGTTATGGATATAGATATGGCCCATATTAGTATATTACATGATTCTGATTAATTATTTAAAAAAATAAAAAAAATATCTATGGAGTAGGTTTCATATGTCTGTCAATAAGAAAAATTGCTTGTACTCACTAGTTTGTAATGTATCACATCATTACATCAAGTAGTCATGTGCTTGATACCACTGAACACGAATAAGCATCTATGCCCACAGGCTCACTGTGAAAATAAGCATGGTTCTTCAACAAGAAAATGTCACTAAATACCTACCTGCATCATGTGTGAACTCTGATTAGTACAAAAATGATTATTAAATAAAATAAAGGAGAAATGATACAAGTTCCTTTAAGTGTGTCATTTAATTCCCTTTGTCAATGCAACTTTTTTAAACTGGGAGAATTAAGACCTAATTAGATATTGAGTTCAACCATATGTTTGGTTAATTTATACTTCATTGGAGGGACAAGATTTCTATGAACTTTCTTTTTCCGCTGTCTGTGAAGAACCCTGTGATGTCTGACCCTTGTTTTTTTCTTTTATCAAGGTTCCACACAGAGGGAGGGGTTATACTGTTACACATAAAAAGTGAAAGCTGTTTATTCAATTAGCACTTGGCTAATTAGCTTTTCTTACATATACGTATACATACACAGCTTGATGTTCTGGTGAAGTTCTAAGAGCTTAGTCAATCCTTGAATGGGTCAAGTTAAACAAAATTCAAAGGACTGGGGCATGGCTATATCATTACAGGGGTTAATCTTAGATTAGATAGGCTATGAAAAGTTTACATACAGGCAAAAGAAAGCAGACACAGTGCTTTAAGAGATAACGAAGACTCCAGTCGTTAAAATAGGCTCTGTTTTGCCATTACAGTTACTGGGAACAAATTTCACTTTTTATTTCAATGCAGTCAAGATATAGTGCATAAATACTGTGTATGTTACTCTACAATTTCAGTGTCCAGAATCTACTACTCTGAATATATGCATTATGTTTCTATATGTTTGTCACATTTTGTTCATAAACTTTAAAACAGTATGGAAAGTATGACAACTATTTCTGCTTTTATTGTGTGCAAATGTAGTATACTGTCCTTCAAGTACTTGTACCACCATAATGGCTATAAAAGTACCTGACAATACTGTTACTTTAACAGAATAATAATAATAATAATGATAAACAATAAATATTCATAAATACAGCACATCAATCTATGGTGTTGATGAACACTCCTTTCTTCGTTTGGTGTCAAACTGTATTAAAAACAAAAACAAGGTACTGCATTCCTCGTCAGAACAGCTAAGTAAAGGTGCTCTCACATCAGTATATTTCACTGACCACTTGCTACATGTGATCAGCCGCAGACTATTTTCAACTCTGTGGCCAAATGTATCATCCTGTTCTCATTTCTCTTACTGGTCCCATGTTGCTTAACAAAATATTTCTTAAATATAAAGCTTCTTAAATATAAGTTATTAGAGTATTAAAATAGTAGCATCTTTTATTTGACAACCTATTATTGTCAGTGAAAATATTTTCAAACAGTAATTACTTGTTCATGACAAACTTTATAATATCCAAGTTTCAAAAAATGACCAACCAATCTAAAGCACAACAGTGGGTTTACAATACTACCCAGGCCCAAACTGTTACTGTGGTATATGAGATATGTAGTTGAGTATTGTCGACTAACATAATAATCACTATGTTGATTTTCCATTGACAAATATTTTTAACTATCAGCAAGGTGAGACATTCCAACAAATAGTAATTAATAATGATATGTATAATAATAAAATAACAACTGAACTTAAAAATAGTGCAGGATAAGAATCTAGGAAATCATGTAACAACACTCAGCTTAGCAGCAGTGATATTTGAAAACCTTTTGCTACATCTGGCAAGCACGTCCTGTCAATCTTGCAACCAATTTTTTAAATACTTACATTTCATGAATGAACTATCCAGAACAATATGATATGATTGTCATTTGTGTATATATGTTTGTCTTGTCAGCTTGGTGAGTTTGGATAACAGTACATATCACGTTCGCACATATGGGAAGTAGTGGTGACACTGGTTAAGGCTATAGGGAAACATAGTTCAGAGAAGGTCAAGGAAAACACTTTGTTGTGGAGCTTGAAAACCTTCATGTTTATCCAATGAACTGTAGATAGATATCATATGAACCACTGCTTAAGATTTCTTAGAACATTTTGCAATATACAGGCTTTTCAAGCATTGTCTTAGTGGCATTATAGTGACTGCCTTACTTGTGTAAAAAACATTGCTGTGGTGTGGACTTGGCCAGTTCCTGACCTCATGCATGCTCTTACAAATGATAAGCACTAAAGTCAAAATATGTTCTACAAGCAGAAAATCGTGCAAATAAATATACAGTATACTACTACCCATACAATAATATCAAAGAATTCTAACTAGCAATATAAAGTAAATACACACAGCACAGACCAATAACCTACAGTTTAAAGAACCTATTCATTTTTCTTGGCATTGAAGCTGTGCACTTTGAAAGCTGTAGGAAAATGTGTGCATTACAGTCCAGTAATGAGTTCATATCCCAATGACCACACTCTCATGCAACCAGGTGTCCCCTGGGACGTTAACATACCTCATGGTTGTTGTTAGGGGTGATCTCAGTCTCATTCACCAGGGATGATTTAATGTCTGCCAGGTCCCCCTCCTCCTCAGGGTGGCTGATTTCTGCATAGATCTTCTCCTTCTGCGGATCCCCTTCATCCTTGAATGGGATCATCTCATCGGTTGCACACAACTCAGGGTCTCCACCACCTCCATTGCCTCCCCCTGCTCCAGAGAGCTGAGGCATGGCTCTGTGACAGGATACACCACTACTGTGCACAGAGGATTAGTAAACAAACACCAACAAATGCAAAATCTCCCCCCAAAACTATTCTCCCAGCACCCCGGCAGATCCCTGTGGCACTACTATCCAAGCTGCAGAGGGTGAAGGGTAATCTCTTCTATCTATCTCCCAGTGAGTTTCTTCTTCCTCTGTGGGTATCCAGGGTTCAGGCTTCCCGTGTGTGCGGCATAGGGTCACACACTCAGATCTCTCTTCAAAGGGCTTTTTGTGTTACCATCGAAACTTTCTTTTTTTTCCTTTCTGAGCGTCACATGGAATGCGACAGAGAAAATAAAAAGTTTGTTGTGACTGTGACTAAGATTGAAGGAGATTGTGTCCCAGCCTGTGACTCAGGGGTGAGTAAGCCAAATGGATGTCTGAGCAGAACAAGTAAGAGACTTGCCACACAGACTGTGGTGCAACGGCACATAAAACGCAAATAAATGGTCCCTCTTTGTTCTCCTAAAGGATGATTGTAGTTTCCTCTGCGCTTTCTGGAAGTAAGAGAGCTGTGACTGGGAGAGTCAATAGCGGGGCAGCTTCTGGGAGAGTGTGAGTGGGAGGCTGGACCCTCAGGTAAAACTCCAGTCTTCTTCCCCGCAAAATCCCAAGGCTATTCCATCACGTTGCTGGCACTCTCCGGGGACCCTCCTCTGGTGTGTGTGGCAGGCTTTTTGTAACACTAAAACTAAGTACAACTCATGCACTAGCTCTATGATGGGATCGCATGAAGGCAGGCTGTTATCCTTATGAAATGTGAAGGGGCAAGCAGTGTCTGTTTGTGTAATGTAAGTTTAACATCCCCCTCCTCCTGTGCCCCCCTCCCTTCCTCCCCCTCTCTCTCTCTCTGTCTGCTGTAGGGGAGGAGGCGGTGGAAAGAGATGAAAGGGAAGCCGCCGCAGTGATTGACAGCTTGCTGATAGAGGAGGGAAACAGACACACACCAGCTCAGCAAATCAAGGGGCAGGAGGGGACACGACCAGAGCAGAAGGGAGGGAGAGAGAATAAAAAACTCTACTAGGGGGAGGCAAATAGTCCAAAATGAAATACTCCTAATAGCAACAATTAAGGAAAACAGAGGAGAAAGATCTAATCAGTAGGGCAGGTGTACACGTCTATAGAGAGATGGACTGAAGGCTTGAAAACATGATGCCATCTAAACGCCTCCTCAACAAACACTTGGCATAATAGCTCACAGTTACAATATTATATTATGTATAAGAAGTTATGTAATTATTTTGAAATAAGTCCAAAACTTAATCTGAATGCCAACATAAATTTCATGTGCATTTACATGATAAAAGAAAGGAAATAGAAGCAGATCACATGCAAAAGCACATGTAATT
>WWET01002073.1:171254-184383 GCA_011038615.1 Limnodynastes dumerilii
TATATATTCCGACTATTCTAACACCCCATCTCCCAGAGGCATTGGAGCTTTCTAATGCTGGGAGAATATAAGCTGAGATCAAACAGAAATAACACCAAAGAGATCCTGTTTGAATGATGAAGGATATAGCCCTTCATTAGAAGAGGGGATCTCTGGAGTTATTATTAGCAGGGAGAACGGGGAGAAGCATGCTGCTAAATCTATCAGCTCCTGTTAGGAGAAGGACATCCAATATTTTGAGGTGAGCACATTCATTGCATTCTTCACTGGGACAGAATGATCTCACACCCACACGACATCCCAAGAAAACAGACTGCTTTCCATTCATCTTCACTACCATACACACCTATGTATTTCACAGCAATACACTGCATATTCGTCCTCTCCTAATTATTGTAATATCGCCTAAACACAACTAGTTTCTAATCACAGCATTCTCACAAGTTATCGACCACACAATTGTCTCATCTTTTCATATGCATTGCAAAAATATTTAAAATTGATAAAAAAAAATAAAATTGATATTAAATGTCATGTATGTTGTGTGCAGACTTTGTAGTGATGTGTTATCATGCATGAAAATGAGACTAAAAGCACTGGGATGTTAGCTGGCAAGATAAGGGACCAATGAGTTATTTGTAAGTTAGGGTCACATTACTACAGAATTCATTTTTTCCACGTAAATCCCATTTTCTCCCTCATGCTAATTACTTGGATTAACATACTAATTTTTAGAACACCTCTTCCCTGGCCAGACTCCACTGCAAGCTGTGAGATAGGGCAATAAAAGAGCAATACAACGATTAGGCAGACGAGGCTGATTGTTTTGTAAACCTTGATGATACATAGAGATACAAATGATAGACATACAAGAGGAGCGATGAGTGCCCTCTTACAATCACCACTAAATACATTGTTTCTTACTATTATTATTTTATTATTAGTATTACAGTTTAAGCATATAATATATAGTAAAAGTCTAGATGTTTGTGCAGCAAGTGTTTTTAAAAGGCAAATTTAATAAAAAAAAATCCAATAGTATTCTAAAATGACTATTAACAGGTACAACTGATCTTTATATATAATGTAATATTAGATTTATATATATGTATTAATAGATCATTATCATCATTTCCCCTGGACGGATCTGAAAGCCCTATAATAAGAGCCTTACAAATGATAAACATTTTATTTACAAAATCAAATCATTTATTAAGATGTGTCAGAAATGCACTGCATCGGATACTGCTATCTGACTGCTATAAATTGCAAAGCGTTGGGGTAAAGCCCTCTGGTTCTCTTGCTGTAAGCTGATAAAGATGCGTGTAACTGGCTAAAATGTGGTCTGCAGGCTAATGAATTTCAGGTTTGTTTTCTACTTTAGTACAGTGGAGGAAGTTCTAGGACTGCAGGGTGTTTATTGCAGACTGGACGCAGAGTCATTTAGAAGGGATGCTGTCTGAAGCAGCTTCCCCTATCTCTAGACCCTTTCATCTGGGCTGGATGTTATCCCAGTCCCGTTTTTCCCACTTATGTTAAGATTTCTTTTTTTTTTTTTTCTAATTCATGCAAAAGAGTAATAATATTTTATGTCTACAGCTTCACCTCTAGACAACACAAACCTGCAGGATTCTTCTTGGCAATATTCGGGGGAGGAGGAGATGACAGTGATAAGGAGCTGTAGGAAAGGATGCTCATTATTATGGGAGCAGGAAAGGAAAAAGCTGGGGGAAACAGACATCAGAAGATTGTTTTAACCCGTTTCCTTTCTAATCACTTGTGCACTTGAGCCAGATCTATAAACGAACGAGTATGGATAAGTGAGGAATCAAAAGGCTCTATTAATATAACAATTTCATCTATATATCAATATAGCTGTTGTACAAATCTATGAAGTTCTGTATTTTCATATGCACCAGGGAAGATTTTATATATGTGAACAGAGCACATATAATTACCGTGTAAGATATAAACATTGTCAGACATATATCCTTTTATAGAGCCATAGCAAACACTTAGATAATGAAATATACACATTTATAAACATTAATACTAGGCAATGATGCATATAATATGCTTTTATTAAGCAAGCCTATTATTAATAACGAGTGAAAATTATATTTTCCTTAACTTTTTAACCATTTTCTTTTAACAGATTTATTTTAATTCAGACGTAATTATACTATTATCCATTTGAATCATTGGTGTATTTTTTATACAATGAATATGTTTTTAAAGTTGATTTATCTGAGCTTTCTTGTTATATTTTTCTAGAATTTAATCAGGTAATACATAGTTCTAAAGACGTTATAAATATAATGAACTATTAGATATTGCATTTTAGTGCCATATCTGGACATTCAGTGATCAGATGAATTGGCATTATCCTATTAATTTCCCTTATACATGTTACCTTGCACTTAAGCTGCAGTAAACAGTTTATTTCTGCTAAACATTTACACACACACACACACACACACACACACACACACACACACACACACACACACACACACACACACACACACGCAGCAGATATATATACACACACACGCAGTTGAGCTATATAAATACAACCACAGTAGTATTAAAGAAAATATAAATTTATTTGGTGCTTTAGCATGTCAAGATTTGATGTAAATAATCTGCATAAATATTTTTTTATTTTTGGTTTTATAGTCACAGAATTTCAATAATTAATAGCTCACTTTCATTTCCAGGATGTCATGGGCCGTTCATTGGTAATTGTGATTTAACGATATGAAAAAAGTTAACTATTTGTATTATATTTATTTTTATGTTAATCACATTATCCATACCATATCTGGTTTACTCTTTATTGTAACACAGTAGATAAGCAGTTAACCTGTAGCAAGTGCATATAATCTCGTTTCACAAAATCACATTTACATAATAAATACATAGATAATAGTGGTGCTATTATCCAACAGGAACAACCTTTAAATTATTTTGAATCACTACATTAAAATATGCAGGCAATGTGAGGGCATGTGTGGGCCTACTCTGAACTCCTGGTTACGTAGGACCTGATCCAGAGCTGCGCTTCCGTATGTTTTTCATATGGATGTGCAGCATGAGACTGCTCTGTACATGTGCAGAACTGGAGTGAGTAAAGGAAGATTGGCGCACTGCTACCCATCCGCCTGTGTTCGCATCCATGCACTGCACTAGTGGAACTAGGCGTTCCACTATATTTATATTAAAAAGAGAGGGGTTAGTGCTGCTGCGGGGGCAGTAGTAGGTCAGATGTCCACTTAGATTTTATAACAGCTCAGAGCTGGTGTAAGTGTAAAACGTATTGGTCCGATTTAAAGTAAAAAAAAAAAAGAAAATCGTCTGTTTTTAAAATTCAATCATTACCCTGAAACATCATTTAGTCTTTTAAAATACTAAACAATATTTAACAATAAAATTCTCAATTTTTATTTTTATTTTAAAGCATGATAAGCAGAAGATTGCCATTCTTCTAGTCAGGCTTTATTAAACTGACTTTAGTCATTTTTTATGGCTTTAGTTTGATAATAAAGTTAACCCCCACATTGGTTACATGCAAACGTCTATATGCTGCTGTGAGTACACCGTGCAGCCTCTGCCTATATGTAGATGTTTGCAAGTTGCAAAACCTTGCACCTTCTATCTAACGCACTGTTGCAAACTGTTGCTTTATTGCACTGTTCATTCATTTTTCATTTGTCAATAATCCAAAGACGCGAGATGTTTTATTGGATTAACATACAAGGGCTGACACGGGGCAGTGCTTTTAGGTGTAAGTGCAGAGATTGTTAGCATTGCGTATGTGCACAAAGAGATCAAGTACAATAGAGACGCAACTTAGCTGATCCACCTCTTTATGCTTCTGTTGGCTCTGTACTAGTAGAACAGGGTGGTCCAAATTATATATATATATACACATATCAACAAACAGAGGGCACTCGGAGACTTGTAAAAGAATGATCACAAACATCGTATTTTGTTGTATAAATACCGACGTTTCAGTACACTTTAGTTTGTACTTTCATCAGGGTGATGAAAGTACAAACTAAAGTGTACTGAAACGTCGGTATTTTTGCAACAAAATACAGTGTTTGTGATCATTCTTTTACAAGTCTCCGAGTGCCCTCCGTTTGTGGATGTATGTTTGCTGATTAAGCTGGGGTGAGCACCGGAGCACGTGCAATTACAGCAACGAGTGCCTTCCACTGTGGGATATATATATATATATATATATATATATATATATATAGTCTGTCGCTAAACATTTGAAAACTCTGCATTTGTCTCCAAAAATATTTATATAAGAATGTCACTATATATTCTATATATTATTGAAAGCCTGTACGCATCAAGCCATAAAGTTGAATGCATTTCCTTATTCACTATGAACACTGACATGGTAAGCATCACGATTATATAGACGGTCACTCACGGGTTGTTGTTGCTCATAGTAAGCAGGAGACTGCTCAGTAAGCGCACGTTGGAGTGCAGCCCGGCTGCGGCCATGTCCCGTACATGATCTATCACATTCATCTTTACCAGTTCAATCAGCAAGATACAGGACACTATACACAACAACTGCACCCAAGAGCAAAATTCACTTCAACCCAGGGCGCTTACTGACGACCTAAATGGAACTGTGACATTGCTGTCTTAGGCGCGCCTGTTTCTGGCTTCATATCCAGCCGTCATATAGCCTGGGGAGGTTACTAATGTTATGTGTTTCCCGCAGGACAAAACCACCCTTATGGTAACTCTGCTTAATTAACCGCAAAACATGAATTGAATGTTTCTAATATCTGTGAACATTCACTAAATAATCGCAGATGAACACAACACTCCGGACAGGCACTCACAGGGCACCTCGGCTCTTAGACGTCATGGAAAATAGAGGCTATAGCAGAGGCATGCGTTCCAAGGAGGGGCGGGGCTAGTGCGTTTCACAGGAGACCAAAAACCTATAAGGGCGGAAGTGCTATTAAGCAGAGTGTAAGCAGGGAGATTTCTGGTGGCTGACTGGTCTAGTCGTCGAAACAATCCGCTCACTATGTCAGAATATATATATATATATATACAGATAGACAGAATTTATTAGTATGATTCCATTATACATTTTTCTATGAAAGCCTGTTGTTTTAGGGTGCTAACTTCTTTATCTGATCAAAATGGTATCAGCAATCAAATTTTTCATCCACATTTGAATGTATCAGTTCTGTTAGTGGTTGAACACTTGTTGATTTTTAAACTGTTAAAGAAACAAACAGACATAAAAAAAATCATAAGATTTCTCAGTGATGAATTATTGATGAAGACAGTAGAACATTTTGTGTGTATTGGGCAAGTGTCAGCAGTCATTAGCATTAGCAATACTACTTTCTATTTTCAAATGGAATTGTGCTTGTACCATGATCTTGTTTTATAGTGTAGCCATATATTATGCAGTGATTAACAGCAGTTTACAAAGTAAGCTATCTACCACACATGCACTCTAACACATAAACAATACCAGTATAATTAGAAGAAACTTAAAAACACATATACAAACTCCACACAGATAGTGTGTCTTGGTAAGAATAGACTTAAGCTGGCTACATACTAACTACTCTATAATCATATGATCATTCTATGATTATCGTGTATCAAATTGCAAGGACTGATTTGTCAAAACGATCTAACCTATAAGGATGGGGTAGATCACCCTGATAACCATGTAGGGCAGGATTCAGACCTCCATACAACAGCTGACTTAAGCATACCTCATGTTCATTCAGCAGATGCCCAAAATGTCATACCTATGAAAGTAACGCACAACGGGGCTGATCCAGAGTCTGAGAGTAACAGCAAAAAGAGGTGCAAGTGTCCAGCTTGGCTAAACCATTTTGCAAAGTAAGGTGAAGCTTATTAATTAGAAATATTTTGCATGCAGGGAAAATACTTTACTTTAGCACATCGAACTCAAATTCTGCAGTTTTATGTTCAGCCTGTAACTCTAATTCTGTTTTTACAGTTTAAATTTGCCTTCCCTTGCAGTTTAATATGCCCTTAAAAACAAAGGTGTAAGTGCAGCTCTGAATCCACCTCTATGACGATTCCGTGGTCCGATCATAAGTACCTATACAACGACAGGTGTTACAAGATTGGTTACGAATGGGGGGGGTGAAGATTTTTTTATGCAGAATACTTAAGGTAGAGTGTAGTCCTCGCAGCTGCTTTCCACAGGGAGGAGAGCGCGAAATATAGGATAGCAAAGTTATTACATTCCTAGCCTCAGGGCTGCGAACGTACGGACGTTGCACTTAGGTTTTGATCCGGCCCATAGTGTGTAGGCACCTAAAGATGTCTTCAGCTATGGGAACATCATGTTGGAAGGCCACGATACTGTATAGTGTGTCACCAGCTTAGATGCTGTATGGTAGAATTTCTTTATAAGACATAAGTATCTGGGAAAAGTTACACAAGGACCTGGAAAACATATCAAATTATTAAACATAGATATTTTATTAGTTTACTTAATGTATTTGTCCTTGGCATGTTTAATAATAATATATCATTCCAGGGCAGACACACCCTGGAAATGATGGGGCAGTTATCGTCTTATAAAGGTAGGTGTGGTAGTTGTTAGAGGTGTTGGAATAAGCAATACAAGTTATGGCTATTGGCAAATCATATATGAACACAGCTAATGTGCTCATTCCAGTACAATGGATAACTGCAATATACACATACACAGTATTTTCAGAACTTCAGCGTTGCCTTAGCAAATTTGAGCGCTAACAAAATAGTCTCATATAACTGTGGAGTTTAGACCATCATCATCTTCCTAGACTTAGACCTATGCCCTGTGGCTGCTGGAAATGTTTGTGTGCACTTACACTAATATTGAGATCAGGATTGTGCTCAGTTGTGGGAACACACCTTAACCATTGATAGACTACGTTAGTCTACACCTTTCCACCCCTGTGATGCCTCTGCGTACGCAGACGCAACAGGTCGCATTTTGGAATTAATAGCTGCATATGTGTCCACTTCTGTTCTGAGCATGTACAGCACTGTTTGGATCAGGCCCTGAATGTATGTAATCACAATCATTTCTGCCAATTGTTGATATTTTTTGAATCTTAATTTAGTACTGTAAATATTGATAGTGTTGGGGATCTTTTAACGGATCACCTTTTTAACCTGTTATTTGAAGTTGAAATTCACACTAATAGTCAAACAATATAATGACAGGATTAGTGTGTTATAATCTTTCCCCACACGTTTTTCCTAAAGGCTTCTCTATTGCCAAGCCTATCATATTCTTAATTTCTAAACAACCACCTTGATATCCTTCGGCTCTACTTCTTAACTACCAACCATGTACAAAGTTCATCTATTTCTAAATACAAACTACCTACTTATTGGATCATGTAGTCTTCCTCATGCATGTTTCTGGTTTCATAAGCAATATGTGTTACTAAAGCTTGTAAATACATTCATTTTACTTGCGTAAATGAAGCTTGCAAAGAGGGCTATTATATTCCTTTTTGTGTATTCCTATTCTTGTTTTATTATAGTGTTTATTGACAATTAGAAAGTACTGCAATGTATGGTAATGGTACTATATAAATAAAGGCTTGTAAACAAACCTCTCCTGTCCTCTTCTCTTTGAGAGTTTAAGTTAAATGTGCTCCATATGTTTATAACCTAACACACTGTGGTTAAATGTGCATCTAACCTGCTTGTCTTTTCTAAGCTGCTTCACCATGTGGTGAACACAGCTTGAACAACTGTCAAGATAGAAATCACTGATCTCTACACTAAATGCAATGTTAGTACACAGTGACTCTTTCACAAACACAGAATGCTCCTTCTTCTAGTTTTGATAAGGGTTGTCACAACCCTGACCTCACCTGAGGCTTTCGTGACTTATCTGGGGCTCAAGGGGTTAATCACAACAGCCACCTGGTCTGTTCTACAATGACTAATGCCCCTTCTCCCACCCCAAATATGACTTATTACCAATGAACTGCCACCACCAAGACAATTCACAGGAGTTCTTAGGGTCTCCTTTACCCAAATCAAACACAGTTATGCTTTACCAGAATTATCATCAACCCAGAATGACCTCTTCTGTTACCCGTCAGTAGTGTTTAATAACCGAGCAGGTCTGATACGTGAATCCATAAGAACACAGAGACATGAACTTATTAATTGATATTTAATATGATAATAATCACAATGCTTAGTTACAGAGAATAACAAAATAGACATACAATATGCAGAACAGTTTCTTATAAAATAAAAGGGTGAAAATACAGAAAGACTTACACACAAGAACCGTCTTGGCCGGGACAGACCAGAGATCAGGGTCACCTCTTCCGTTTGGAAGTCCCATGAAGTGAACCAAAGTTACAAATCCATACACACTTTTTAAAGTACAAACTGCTCCTCTCCAAGTAGCCCCCACCTTTGTGACAGTTTGGGGTCTGGAGAAACACTTCTTCAGAGATCTAGCTTTTATGACCCCACCTAATATACTGATACTTTTAGGATAGGGTCATAAACTGACCAGAGCCCTAGCTTATTCTGGCCCACTACCTTGAAGGTATTTCCATGAATTACCAGATCCTGGCCAAACAGAGCTCACTGATATTCGCTTGTATCCTGACAAGGGTGCTTGCGCTTTTCAGACTTATCTGTCGCTATTAAGCGAAGACGTTATAAGGTAGGGTAGTCCTACCTGGCTACAACAGAGATCCATATACCTGGAACATGGCCAAACTTTCATACAGATCAGCATTGATACATGTATGCAGCACAAAATATGCAACAGGTCTGTTGTCACATTAATTCATTTCTAGAGAGCAAATGCAGGGTGGTGATCCACTAGCAGTGTGTGGACCTATTGTCTCATGTACCATCTTAATATGTAAGGAAATCTACAGTATTGGGTTAGACTTGCTCAACATATTAAATGGGAATATTTATGAATCGTATGAAATGACAAAAAAAAGCTTATAAAACTGAGTAGAGCTTGGGCCGGTATATGGTGGTATAATATCCCATCACTTCTCCCACTGATTTAACTATATAACTATAAATCTCCATTAAATTCTATTATTTCTATATTTCCATACCGCCACTGATATATACCCACAGAGAAATATTTTAACAAAATACATGTGTCTAGCATTAAGGAAACGTATGGTAACACGCTGGAAGGGTAACCTCCTTTCTTGGAATAAAGTCATGAATAAAATGAAACATGTGTGCAGTGTGAAGAGTCAAGATGAAAACTGTTTGTATGCTGACATCCTGTTGGATGGAGGGAGGAGGGGTTAACTGAAGCAACGACAGAGGTCTAAATGAGTATGAAACACTCCAACAGGTAATATGCCCAAGCTTGATGTGAAAGATATGTGTGACATTACGACATTAGGGCTTTGATCAAGTGGTCTGATATTTTTATTTCTATATACTTATTGTATGGGAATTCTGCCTTTAAAGAATAACATACTCATAGCCATCATACAGTAAAGTCTTTAAAATTGTTTATACAATTATGAGTACAAATAATATACATCACATGAGCATTTAGGAGCTGATCCTAAAGATATCCTGAGTTATAGCTTTACAATACAAGTGTGGGTCCCCCGTAGTGAATAGCCCTATTTTGAAAGGGCAGGTCGCTCCCAGCCAGTTCAGAACTGGCTGGGATGTCGATTGCTTATGCCTCGATGAGGCATAGCAATTGATCTCTGAAGCACCGAACAAAGTGCTCTGAAAGGTGATTTCCCCAAACCCGCTCCCTAACCAAAAGTCTCCCCCCCCACAGCCTAACCCTAAGTCCCTCCGGCATCCTAACCCTAAGTCTCCCCCTCTGCAGCCTAACCCTAAGTCCGCGGCGGTGCTTCCAAAAGTGAATTTTTTGAGAGGGCTCGCATTCGAAATACGGACAGCCAAAAAATTGCTTTCGGCTATCCCTAATTCGCAATGCAGTGGGGACTTGCAACGTACAATACGTTCTATCCAGAGTTGTGTCCCCCCCCCCCCTTCCCCCGNNNNCCCCCCCCCCTTCCGCAGTTGGAGCCGTATTCGCAGAGGCTGTGGATGTATAAGTTTCCAACGCATTTAAATGGGTTTTTTAATTCTTGCATTTGCAGAATTTGAAAAACCCATTTAAATGATTTTTGGTTCACGTACATTAATGCCAGAGCATAGTAGCGATATTCAGCTGCTATGCTGGCATTAAATAAAGAATAAAAAATAAAAGAAAAAAGAAAAATATTTACTTCTTTAAATCTTTATTTATTAAACCAATTTTATTTAAAAATAAATTTCAAACTGAAGGGTTATTTTCCTATTGAAGATCACCTGCATTTCATGGAATCGTAAGTACCTTTCCCTGCTACTGCACCTATTTAAATTAGAAAAACTCCCCTTTTCTCATTAAAATATTGTGGAATGAATTCTTCCACTAGCGCAATGCAGTCAGATGCGGACATAGGCGGATGGCCGCATGGCGCCCATCTTTCTGTGTTCGCTTTCATTCTGAGCATGTGCAGTGCTCATTACAGACATCTGAAAAGTAAATAATTACATATTTACTAATGAAGGGCTGGATCCAAACTTAAGTAAGCGCTTGAAATTAGTTACTCCTGGACTAAACCATGTTGATTGCAGGGGAGTCATATTTCATCTGTTGCAAACAGTATTAGAGTTGAGAGGTGATGTTTCCTATCCCAAGTCTAAATAACAGTGTGATAGTAAAGCTGGTCAGTATCTGTGTGCAGTAAGCAATTCAAAGATATATCCCTGCATGCAAAGAATACAATTTACTTAACTCCCCCTGAAACCAACATGGATTAGCCCAGGAGTTACTAATTTCAAGCACTTACTTAAGTCTGGATCCAGCCCAAAGGCACAAAAATGTTGTTATGGTCAAAATAATATTTTCAATCGTTGTCAATCCCCGCTAAGAAACTCTGCTTACCGAAAATTGGAACATCCGAAAGTTCCTTTTCGGATATCCCTATTTTGAATCATGCAGACTTTCTATTTTTCGTTTTAGAATGGGTGAGTATGCTGTTCGGCATACTTCACCCATTCACCTTCGGAAATGGCGATATCCTTCTGCCGCACCTGTGCCGCTGATATCGCCAGGTGAGTAAACTATCTCTGTGCGGGGTAGGGAGGGTTAGGGTCAGGCTGTAGGGGAGGGAGGGTTAGGGTCAGGCTGCAGGGGAGGGAAGGTTAGGGTCAGGCTGCGGGAGATGGTGGGTTAGGGTCAGGCTGCAAGTAAGTGAGGTTTAGGGTCTGGCTGCCAGGATAGGATGTTTAGAGTTAGGGTAGTGAGAGGGAAAGGTTAGGGTTAGAATTAGGGAAAGGAGTGGGGGACTATTTGTACCTACTATTTTGGAGCACGGAGCTTTCGGTGCTCCGTGGATCGATTGCTATGCCTCTTTGAGTTCGCCACTGGCTGGGAGAAAACGGCTGATTCGAAAATGAGCCATTCGGACCGGAGCCTCACACCTATTTTCAATTATTAGGACAACTTTATTTTTTTCAAGTTTTTAATAGGATATTAGGATATTAATAGTATATTATTTAATAGTATTTAATAGGATATATTGGAAATTCTTCTCTTCCAACACATTCTTTAAATATGTAAAATAAACAATTTCTATTCCTATCCACCCCTTACACACACACTCTTATGCTACCAGTGTTGGTGGTGATATGCAGAAAATGTATCCCTGAGTAGAGGGATTTGGACACTAGCTAAGACTGTACATCTGTACTGACTGTACATTATCATCATACACAGGCCTCCTTTTTTTATGCGATCAGATCCCTGAGTAGAAGATTTGAGGTGATCCTTAAGTGCTGGCTGCAAAATACAGACATCCATACAGCCATATTTTAAACACTCACACTTTCAGCAGTCAGGGCCTACCTTACATTTTCCAGATCCAATATGGGGAATTTCTTAGAAATACTGAAGTGTTGATTGGTCTGCAGAGAGAGGGAATACCTATTCTGTACACTGACTATTTGCAAACTCATCAGAGTCATTCTGTTGGAAGTGTTATTTTCTAGATGGGTTGGAATGCATTGCTCAGTTTTAATGGCAAAACCTACTCTATTAAATCAAATTTCTAGCGGTCTTTGTAAAATATATTTTTAAAGTCCCAGGTGAAGTAGTCTTTAATGCACAGCCTATTCCTTCAGTGATGGCTAGTGGTAGTTTTCCAGTAAAATGTTTCAATTCTAGTCTTCAATCTAGTATTATCTTGTTATATTGGCTAATATTATCTCTTATGTGATTATTTAATTGGTCAGTCAAACATGAGCATTACGGTCTGTTTTTTCTCTGTGAATGTTTAGGGTATGTTTGTTTTTGTTTTGTTTTTATCTATGTAATTCCCTGATTTCCCCAGCAGATGTGAGGACTCATGGTAATCCATCTCAAATGTCTATTTATTGCTGCACCTGTTTTTCATGAGCTGTCTTTGTATGTTCAGGTCTGCAGACCCCTCATAGATGCACAATATGTTCTCATACAGCTTTGTCAGTGGTATCCATGGTGCCTGTATCCAGAAACCCGTTTTGTAGTCTCTTGTGTTCTCCATCCTATATGCGTTTCCAGGCCTCTTTTGTACTCTTGGACCCTTCATATCTGTCTGACTTGTTTGCCTTTCTATGGTAATTATTTTGGAATATTCAAGAAAAAGGGGGTTAATGTAGCATACTGCAACTATTTAAGGCATAAACCACAATTCACAATAGAATATTGAATATATTATATAATACAGTGGCCAAAATGGAAATTTATAAGTGGCGGAATGGAAACATATGAAATAATAGAAGCAAATAGAGATTTAGTTAAGTAGATCACTGGGAGAAGTGGTGATGGTATAGCATACCATCATATACTGACCCACTTCGAGCTCTGTATATAGGCACTACATATATATATTTTATTATTATATTTATTAATATATATATATATATATATATATCAATATATATATATACACACACACACACACACATATATATATATATATACACACACACACACACACACATATATATACACACACACACACACACACACACACACACACAC
>WWET01002073.1:191175-215889 GCA_011038615.1 Limnodynastes dumerilii
GCGGGGGGAGACGACGACGACTTAGGGTTAGGCTGCGGGGGAGGGGAGACTTAGGGTTTGCATTAGGGAGCGGGTTGGTGTTCGGTGCTCCAGGGATTGATTACTATGCCTCATCGAACTGGCTGGGAGCAGCCAGCCCTTTTGAATTAGGGCCATTCGCCATAGGGAACCACACTCGATCCAATCACATGGAAATGAGGAAATTGTAAGCAGTCTGGATTTGGTCCCTTAACTGTCTCTTGGCAAGGTTACCAAACTTGCTCTACATAAACCGCATGAAATGGTGGATACATAAGAAATGCAGTGCCATTGATGTCACAACCGATTATATTACATTCAGTATTTTAAATTATAGGCACAGAATATGGATTTTACCTACTTGTAATAGAGAAAGGAAAGTTGAGAGCTATCGTAAGAGCATGTGACTTGTGTTTTTATTAGTTATTAAATTTTAGTGTTACTTCTAGATTCTGTTACATTTTTGTAAAGCCAGTGGATACAAATTGAAATACAATTTTGAGATCCCTGATATAAGTCAGCCATTAACTTTTATGCCAAAAATGAAGCTTTCAGGTTTCTGCTCCTTTGCCGGTGGGGTGTATTTTAGTCCTTTAGGCCAAGCAGCTCCATATTAACCCTAAACCAGCTGTTCTCAAACTTTCTCAGTTCAAGGCACCTTTAGGGCCGATTTAGTTAGCTTCGCTCCTGTGTTATTTGCGGTGCAAAGCTAATCGGCGAATTTGACCTACCGTAATAAGACGGAAAAAAGCGCACTGCATCTTCACGGCAAATAGAATTTGGCCCTTATGGTCTCAATATTTTTTCAAGTCGCCTCAAGGTCAAAATAATTACTAAGTAGCCCCTTAACTTTTTCAAACTATTCTTTAACTTTGCAAATGCTGGACTGGATTCCCACATAAGTGTGTTTCCCTAATTTCCCGCTCCCCTCAACCATCCCCGTTTTTAAGTGCCTAACGGCATAGGGCACCCTTAACTACCCGTGAGTATTTTCCCTCTTATGGAGGGAAAATACGCACGTAGATTCCCCAGCCCTTCCTCCCAGCCTAATTTTAGCCCCTCCCCCCAGCCACCTTACAGATCTTACCCCCGGCACACCCCCTCTTACCTTAAAAAATAAGTATGGTCTTTAAAAACCGCACGTAGTTAATATCCAGACTGAACCAACTATGCAAATTGCATGGTCAATACGACTACGCATGCGCAGTGGCTCCATACGGAGTTATACGCACCAATATGGTCCGCTGTGTGGATTCGGAGGCTACTCTAAAGCAATAACTGGGAGAGAAGCTGTGCTACGCTGATATAAAAAGACACGTCAGTATAGCACAGCCTCTCTCCTGTCATTATACAGAAAGCCACTCTCACTCCAACTACCTGGTGCTGACCAACCATGAATCCACAAAGAAGCTGCAGGCTGTAGCATGTTCTCTGGTCAGTGCACAGGATTTGCTGTGAGAGAGGCTTTGCTACACTGACATCAGTGCACTGATTGTTCCTGGACTTGAGGAGTAATTTTTAGAGGGAGGCATTGCTGCACTATTAGCATAGCATAGCCTCCCTCTCTGCAGCTCCCATGTACTGACTGGCTCTGGACTCATGGAGCTACTGCAAGGAGTTAGCCGTGTGCTGAGCAGCCCTGGATTCACAGCATCCCTTGGGAACCCGCTGCCCTAAATCAGAACCGAAGCTAGAAATTGTAGCGCCGGGGCAAAAAGGAAAAATGGCACCCCATGACCCTGAATTTCAACCAAATTTAACATTAAATATTAACTTACTGCCACTCCCCTTAAGCTTTGCATCCTGGGCTGGCCCTCAATATCTTAATATACCTTAATATCTTATGTAATATCACCAAAAATAAATTTTAACTAACATAACATCCAATACCTATGTACGAAATCCCTGCCTCTAAAAGCAGCCCTCATAATAGACTTTCAGTTTCCATTCTTGCTCTATAAGGGAGCATACTAGCATTTCATTCAATTTAGAAGCCTACATTAATGATTGGAGAGTCTGATGCTACAAAAGTAAATTGAAGCATTTGTACTACTTTCACTTTTAATATGTCATATTGTTTATATTAAAAGTGTTCAATCATTTCCTCAATCTTCAATGAAGGTACCTAGAATCACTGCATGTAAACACAAATAATGTCCATTTGTTTATTCAAATAAAACGTTTCCTTTTGGAGCACTGTGGTTAGATTTTGCTTACTAGTAGATAATATCATATGGGTTCTTGCTAGAAATATCCAGCTGAAATACTGTATATAAGAGTACACTATTATCCTGCATATTTTTATTTCAGTTTTATAACAGTCATTTTTTGCCATAAGACTAAACATGCAACAGGCAAGTGTAGTATTTGTGTTCACACACATAGTGGAGAAGGTAGAAGTCAGAAAGCAGTTGTGCTTTGCACTAGCACTGGATCTAACACCCCCCAGCATAGGCTTGCGTGAGAAGCAGCGGGATTATTGTAGTCTGCAGGGGGACTGGTTACACACAGACACACACATCCACACACTAGGGCGGGCTCTGGCTGCTCAGGCTGACTCCTTTCATCTCCAGGCGGCAGTCTCTTTCATCTCCTCCTCCCTCCCCCTCATCCTCCTGCTCTCTCCCGAGTTTTTTTTTTTCCTTAGGCCCCCTTTGTGTGACTAAATTTGGAAGAAGGAAAAAAAAAAATCCTGGAGCCTGTGCAAGGATTTGTTTCCACGTGTGCTCATAGCTCCCAGCTGAGCGGGCAAAGGGGTTTTCTTCCGGGTAAAGAAGACTGAGGCGAAGATCAAAGAGGTAGAAGTTGGATCTGCTGAACTGTGGATTGAAGAAAAAGAAGAAAAACAACACCCGGGACTGCTTCCAACAATAAAAAGCGAAGCAAAAAGAGAGAGAGAGGAAGGGAGGAGGGTGTAGGAAAAGGCTGCATCAAGCCGCGCTATTCAGGGGAAGCCAAATCTAGGTTTAACTCCGCAGCCCATACATGAGGTGGCTGAAAGGTCGACAGGATCACTGCTTGATCTAACACCACATTTATCTATGAAACATGTTTCCACTTTATATGAAACAATCAGTTAACTACGACAATTAACTTTTATTTCTCACTCCTTTTTTCAGACTATTTTTTTGCATATACTTTCATCTCTGTAATATATAAAATGTATGTGTACAGACATTCAGACTGTGCAGATAACTGTTGCATAACTCAGTATGCGTGCAGTCACTGAATGTATCAGTCATACACCTGATTGTCTCCTCTCACCTCCCACACAGAAACCACATCATTCTCATTTCTTCTGTATCTTGCACGAATATTCCTGGTCACAGTGAATGTAAACAGTGATGTATTGGTATACTTGAAAGTTTAAAACAACACCAACATGTTTTTTTGGGGGGAAAATAACAGCCCAGAGTGCAAATTATAATTAGTGATACGTTTTTGAAAGGATGTCCACAGGCTGTTGCAGTCCCCTCTACAGGTGAAACTCGAAAAATTTGAATATCGTGCAAAAGTTCATTTATTTCAGTAATTCAACTTAAAATGTGAATCTAATATATAATATAGACTCATTACATGCAAAATGAGATATTTCAAGCCTTTATTTGTATTAATTTTGAGGATTTACAGCTTATGAAAACATCAAAATCTCTCAAAATTAGAATATTACATGAAAATCAATAAAAAAAAGTTTTTTTTAAATACAAATATGTCAGCCCTGTGAAAAGTATAATCAGGCATATGTACTCAGTACTTGGTTTGGGCCCCTTTTGCACAAATTACTGCCATAATGCGGCATGGCATGGATGCTATCAGCCTGTGGCACTGCTGAGGTGTTATTGAAGACCAGGTTGCTTCAATAGCGGCCTTCAGCTCTTCTGCATTGTTTGGTTTTATGTCTCTCATCTTTCTCTTGGCGATGGCCCATAGATTCTCTATGGGGTTCAGGTCTGGCGAGTTTGCTGGCCAATCCAGCACAGTAATCCCACGGTCATTGAACCAGGTTTTGGATCCTTTGGCAGTGTGTGCAGGTGCCAAGTCCTGATGGAAAATGAAGTCACCATCTCCATAAAGCTTGTCTGCTGAAGGAAGCATGAAGTTGACTCTGGACCCAAATCAACACAGACTGTGGAAAATTCACACTGGACTTCAAGCATCTTGGATTGTGTGCCTCTCCATTCTTGCTCCAGACTGTGGGACCTTGATTTCCAAATGAGATGCAAAATTTGCTCTCATCAGAAAAGAGGACTTTGGACCACTGAGCAACAGACCCTTTCTTTCTTTCTTTGGCCCAAACGTTTTTGACGTTGTTTGTTGTTCAGGAGCGGCTTGACAAGAGGAATACGACATTTAAAGCCCATGTCCAGGATCCGTCTGGGTGTGGTGGCTCTTGATGCACTAACTCCAGCTTCAGTCCACTCCTTGTGCAGCTCCCTCACACTTTTGAATGGCCTTTTCCTGACAATCCTCTCCAGGCTGCGGTCATCCCTGCTGCTTGTGCACCTTTTTCTGCCACTCTTTGCCCTTCCACTTAACTTTCTATTAATGTGCTTTGATACAGCACTTTCAGAACATCCAACTTATTTTGCAATTTCCTTTTGAGGCTTTCCCTCCTTGTGGAAGGTGTCAATGATGGTTTTCTGCACAACTGTCAGGTCAGCAGTCTTCCTCATGATTGTGAATTCTACTGATCCAGACTGAGAGACCATTTAAAGGCTCAGGAACCCTTTCCAGGTGTTTTGGAAATAAAGGTTTGAAATATCTCACTTTGCATGTAATGAGTCTGTACAATATATTAGTTTCACCTTTTAAGTTTAATTACTGAAATAAATGAACTTTTGCGCGATATTCTAATTTTTCGAGTTTCACCTGTATGATGGGCTGCTTTTGGAAATAGAAACCGCCGAAAGTTCCTTTTTGGCCATCTCTATATCGAATAGGGAGCCTTTTTAGAACTTTTTTTTTATGAATAGGTGAGTGTGCCGATTGGCATACCCGCCCATTCATTTTCGCAGACCCGCAGGACCCGCTGCTGACCGGAAAGGTGAGTAACCTCTCCGCTGGGTCCACTGGGATTCTGGATATCATATATAACCTTGCAAGTTTGTACAATAACTACAATTCATATATTTATCGTCAGTGAAAGTTTAGACCAATGTTCGGTACACAAATTCAGTGTAAATCCCACCAGCTCCTGTTTTATGATTGTCATATTGATCTATGTACTTTCATTTTTACCATGTCCCCTACAATGCACAAAGCTGTGTATCATAGTTTATGTAATGTCTACTGCCTATGTACTGATATGTTCTTACTATTCTATCTGTGCAACCTGAATGAGGCCTGATGTAGTCAGGAGTGAAAACACCTGTTACACTGATGGTCTAAAGTTTCACCCTGTTGCCTAGGGAACAGCCCTAGCTGAAACACCAGCTTAATTGGATCTGTTTAATGGGCCGGATCCAGATCTCCATCTAACACACGACTTATGCATGCAAAATGCTTAAGTTGGGTGTCTAGAGTGAAGGGTGCATACGCGTTCGGGATGTTACGTGCAATTCACGTGTGGATCTCCTATCTTACGAAACTCAGTTTCGCACGATAGATCCATCCGAGGGGGCAGTACTTCCCTTCCGCCCACCAAAAGTATGCAAGGTTGGTGGGGTGGGGGTATATTAAATTTTACAGGGCTTGCACGTGGATCAGCAGTTGTACGGGTCGTCAGTCTTATGGCAGTGTATCAAGGAAGTTCACTCCCCTCTTCCATTCGGACTTTCAGACCCACGTACAGAAAGCGGGCAGGGGTCTGGATTCGTTCCAGTGTGAACAGAGATTGCCAGCTGCTCCTCTTGTAGTATTGCATTTGACTTGGGGACCTACATAAATGAATGTATATTTTCCAAAATATTCTTTGCTTCCCTTCATACACTTGATTGTGCCATTGTATATCTTATGTTTATAAAAACAGCAGCCCAGAATATTCTCCAGAAATGTTGTTTGGACTGTGCTCTATTGTCACTGACATATACATATGGTTAAAACATGAGCCAACTTGTGGTTAATTCTATTGTGGTTCACTCTCACAAGCTTCCTCCATACTTATCTTTTTAACAGTTAACATTTTTGTGGTTGGTCCTGTCTCTAGGATGGACAAGGGATAACATTTTTTTGTTGGTGCGTTGACTTATTACAAAATGCAACTAAACGGAACATGAACTGCACAGAGATACTGATTGTGCCCTAATTCTGAAACAATTAATACATGTTGACACATTTCCATCAGTGTGTGTCCTGGGCTCTTTGCAACCTTGATTCAGAAAAGTGTAAGTAAGTTTCAATCCTTTCATTGTTAATGGAGTTACAGCAAGGTCCTAGTACTATATGTACCCATTGCCTTCCCTTTTAATTACTGTAATCATTCAAAACTGTAAGTTAACTTGAATTTGTGACTTACTTTACTGCCAGGATCATGGTTTTGATAATGCGGTGCTCTTTACTGTCCGAAAACTTCCTCTGGAGGCTTTTTTCCTTGGATAATATTGAAAGTTACATGTAAGCAGAGAATGCTGTTTGCACATTATGGAGCTGGACATTACTATTTAAATTTTATTTTGGCAGGTGACAGTCATTGACACAGAAATGATGGGAGAGGTGAAGTATCAGTAAGTGTGTATCTAAGTGTGATAAGTTACACTTTGAGCAAGCCCTAATTTGGAACCCCACAATGCTTGACCTCACACCTTTCAAAAGTGATAAACTTTAGTACTAATAATAGTTAATGCTGTGAGCCCACTTACGCACACAAAGGGCCTGAACCAGAGCTACGATGGTACACTGAGCGTTCTAATGCTCAGCGTACCATCGCTGCACTCCCCCGACACTCCTTCTTGCCCCAGCGTATCAACACTCGCTTACACCGGCTGAAGGCTACCTTAACTGCAGCTGGCGTAAGCGAGTGTTAATACGCTCGGACGGCGGCGTTGCTACACTAACGCCGCCTTCCCAGCCTCATTACCCTCCATCCTCCCGCCTACCTGCACTAACTTTTAAGCCGATCTTACGCTTACGAACAGCGTATTACTGCCGGGCAGCATAGGGCTGGATCAGCCCCAAAGTAACTAACGTAGCATCCATTGTAGGGAAGTGAGTTCCGTATGATGAAGTTTAAGTAGAAAAGGGCTATGCTTTCCCTCTGCCTTCCATGGTGGGCGAGGAGAAGTATTTAAACTTAACAGTGTGGGTGTGATCACCCACTTACGAGCGGATCAATGGTTAGATGGACTGCTAATACACAAGTGTAATTTAAGGCTGCCTAATGACAGCATAAGTCACACTTTGTATGCACAAGAGAGGGGAGTGACAGGGGGAGTTTATGCCCCTCATGCGGAATTAATCACGTTTTTTGTGCAGGGATGTGGCTCCTAGGTGCCTCTAGATGCCGTCAAAGCAGAGAGTTCAATACAGAGATCCCTTTTGGTACATCTTCTCCCAGTACAGTGTAACACAGCAGTAGACTTTCCTTATTCTTGTAAGATATTTGTCACATGTGGTGTAATACTGACTTATATTTAATAGATTATGCTATAATCATTTATCATAACATTATTTGAATTGATCAAATAAAAGCAAAGTATACTACATAACATTTTAAATACGAATTTGTAATTCCATATACACATGTTATAGATATAGAAGTTGATTCAGAGTTGCACTTGCACCTATTTTTTAGGTGGAAGTGCAACAGAATTCCACTGTGCAGGTGCAGAACTGGAGCAACCACAGAAAACTATTTTAGCAGGGTACTATGAGTAATAAGAACTTTATAACAGTCTGGAGAGATAAAAAAAAAAAAAGAATATAATTGTCACCAGATTAAAATCTATTTTTATTTAAGAAAATAATAGCAAAGCATTGCCCACAAGAACTCTGCATTTGGGTTCTGTGCCAGTCAGTCACAGGGCTGATCCGGTGTTTAAGCGTAAGAGCATAGCAGGTGCAAGTTTAGACAAGAAAGGAAAATTTAAAACTTAAACTTTGAAAACAGTATTATAGTTAGTAGGTTAAGTATATCCCAACTCTAGGTCAGCGCCTGATCATGTCGTTTGTAGATGTCACTGGGCACATAAAGACAATGGGCTGGATCCAGACTTAAGTAAGTGCTTGAAATTAGTTACTCCTGGGCTAAACCATGTTGATTGCAGGGGGAGTCAAGTTAATTGTTTTCTTTGCATGCAGGGATATATATTTGAATTGCTTACTGCACACAGATACTGACCAGCTTTACTATCACACTATTATTTAGACTTGGGATAGCAAACATCACCTCTCAACTCTAATACTGTTTGCAACAAATGAAATGTGATTCCCCTACAATCAACATGGTTTAGCACAGGAGTAACTCATTTCAAGCACTTACTTAAGTCTGGATCCAGCCCAATAACCTGCTTTGAGTGAAAGCAAAAATCCCCCAGATGACTTTGCTTCAACATGGCTGTGCACTGGATAAAGTCATCCAGTAAAACTTTTAATTTCTAGAAAAATATAAACTGAATAACAAAGACGTTTCAAAGAAAAAGCAGTTGAGGGGCATTTGTATTTGGAAAATTGAGGTATATTTAAGAATATACAAAGTAAAATAATGTATTAATTTAACATACAATTACACAACTTATTAAGGAGAAATGCTATCAAAGACAACAAAGATCAGAGGTTAATAAGTGGATGATTACTGTGAGAGCAAAAGTGGCTTGACAATTACTCTTATTAGGAGGGCATGTTCTTAAGGGCAGATGTTAATACATATGAATCAGTCATAAGTATCTGTATGTGAGAATATATGTGTGATGATGCCAAGGTTGTATTGACAATAACTATGGTTCACATTTGCTGATTTATACTATAGAGCTGATTCAGATTTCTTTGCACCGTGGAAGCACAGACACGCTCTTGAAAAGGCATGTGCCCTTATCAGAAGTCCGACAGTAGCAAGTCTAGATAGATAGTATTAAATACGAGCACACTTTTGAAAAATGTAACGTAATAACTATTTTCAAATAGACTGAATGTTTCTGTGTTTTATGGAATTAATTTTAATTTGTAATATTTTTGTGTTTTTCATTATAATAATGAAATTAAACACAAATTAATGTCTACACATTTTTAAGCAAAAAAAAAAAAAACCCCTTAAAATCAATATCTATTTTAAAAACTTAGTGAGCAAACATTGCGTCATTATGCTGATATGCAGCCTAAAAAATTGTTTGTGTAGTGTATGCAGACTGTGTTTTATTTTTAGAACTTTATGATATATGTTATTATGATATGATTTTAGTAAATTAAAATCTCTGTCTAACACTTACACTAGCCTTGAGCTGGAAGAAGTGCAGGGTAACGTTAGTTACTTTGGGGCTGATGTTTGCAGTAGCACTAAACTGTCCATTCATTTTATTATTGTCTTCTGGTGAGAGCACCTTACAGCGTTTAACAGCAGTGTCCATTCGCTACTGCTTCATCTGTGTAACAGGCAGAATGAGAGTGAGGCAGCGGGCAGTGCCTACCCCCCTCCCGCGTAATCAATGAATGATGCTCATGTCAGGGTCATTCACATCAGGGCCCGCCGTGGAGGAGAGCAGCAGCCAGAAAGAGGGAATACTGATGGAAAACGGAGCTGGAGACACATGATGGGGGATACTGGGAGATGGAGACCCATGATGGGGGATACTGGGAGATGGAGACACATGATTATGGATACTGGGAGCTGGAGACACATGATGGGTGATTCTGGGAGCTAGAGACACATGATGGGGAATACTGAAAGCTGGAGACGCATGATGGAGGATACTGTGAGCTGGAACACATAAAGAAGGAATACTTGGAGCTGTTTGACACATGATGGGAAATACTGGGAGCTGGAGAGACGTGATAGGGAATACTGGGAGCTGGAGACACATGATGGGGAATACTGGGAGCTGGAGAGACATCATGGGGAATACTGGGAGCTGGATACACATTATGGGAAATACTGGGAGCTGGGGAGACATTACGGGAAATACTGGAATCTGGAGACACATGATGGGGAATACTGGAAGGCTGGAGATACATGAATGAAAAGATATATAGTCTATTATGTGGCAGATTTTAGAATGAAGTAGGAATTGTATAGCGGAGCGTAAGATATTGTCTTCATTGTATAGTGGTGACTATGATTTGTTGGTGAATAGGATTTGTTTTCAAGACTGTGTTTTATGACGCTTACTATAATCTAGGATGGTCACTGGTGTTAAACTTAAATAGAAGGGCACAAATTTAAATTTCAACGCACAGCCTAGGCAGATATGGCTCCATCTGTATTGTTTAAGAGCGTGCAATTTTTCTCTACTACCTATCAAAAGTTGCATTTTTTTAGCGAAATCTCACAACTCTGGATCATGCGCATTCCGTATCTGCAGAAACTCTGGACCGGGTCCTCTATGCTTTATATGACTAGACTATCCCTGTCCTTTATTAAATGTGCCATTTTATTTAAACAAAATATATTCATAAGTAGCTTAAAGTAGATCCATGTGTTATATAAATACTAATAATGAATTAACCTGCATGATGGTATTTTGGAACCCTGTTGTGATATAAATGTAGGTACAAAGCAGGCTCCTGTGATACAACATAGTGTGACAAAGACATTTGTCTGCTTGTTGCTGGCAAAAATGTCACCGTTCTTTCATTAAAGCAAATGAGCTGTAAAGTGCTTTATTTACCAAAGCATTTGTGTTTTTCTTTTCTTTTGAGGTTGGATCACTCAAAGGGACATTTACTAACAACAAATGCTGAAGAAAGAAACAGCAGCTTGTTACAATCTAGCCCCACCTTAAGCACATAATCTTCCTTTTTAACATGTCTCTACCTGATCTTCTCCAGTAATATATAAAACTATCCCCTCAAGCCTACATTAAGACATCGCAGTCCCTGAGTATGCTCAAAACCGTCCTAGCATCTCCTTCATTTCTGTAAAACAATGGTTTTCCTAAAAAGCACTGCAAGCTATGTAACCCTGCTATTTATATTATTTAGTCATAATGCATAAAATGTTTGACTATTTCTTTTTCACCGTTATTATGTGTAGAAAATGGAAAACAGACAACTGTCAATGTGGTTATACCCTCATAATTGCGTGCCGGTACAGGCATAAGGCTTATATCAAAAACAAAAGCTTACCCATAGATGAAAATAAAGATAAAGTACCAGTGATTAAAACAGTTCTGTTATCATTGCTGTGATCTTTCCAGGGTTTTCTGCTGCATGTTTCCCATGATGGTACTTCCTATTGTGTATAGCAGGTGTGAAGGTAGAATTCATGATGAAACATTGGTCTGTTTATTAACAACAGTGCGGTGACAGGCATGGAAAACAGATTTGGAGGGAGAAGAACAGACACTACCATACATGCTACGTAATAATAATTCTGTTTATACTTTCGTTTTGCATACTGTATATAGCTTATTTTAATTTTTTTCAGAAAAAAGGGAAACCACTTTATTCATTACATTTGTTACACCATTAAAAAAACACAAGGCCGCGTTTCTAATCAAATATATGAATGTGTGCAAGTCTATATATAAATGAAGAGGTGCAGCCAAGGACAAGAGTGACCACTGTGCAACTACAAGGAACAAATGAGAGGTCCGGCGCTCCATACAAATGTTATATAACATACACATACATAAAGGTTTAGTTCACAATATAGCTATATTGGGTTAAGCTCAACTGCCCAGCGTCAAGGCACCTCCTGTAGGTGAGCTTTTTATTTGTTACACCATACTGCAACATTTTTTTATGCTTTTGTGACATGTTGTATATGATAAACACTGGTGAAAACGATCCATGCTTAGATTGGATTAAAACACATTTTGTTGCCTTCATATCTATGAAATAAGTGAACCTATTATCATGTGTCAAAAGGAGCCTTAAGAGGGGTACACTCTTGTTCAACTTTAATTTTTGTTTACTCCAAAATTGACACATATCATTAATGTTAATTTAATAGACATATGACATAATGGACTTGATCCAGAGCTATGCATCCATTTTTTATAGAATACAACAGGTCTGCATCAGCTTGATTAATGAATTGTTTAAGGAAGTATTTTACAGATAAGTTCAGGCTATGTCAAACTTTTAAATATTTCTCAGAATTCTGTCCAATATTTTTTTATCCAGCAATTTTCAAACAAAATATAAAGCTTAATAACTGTTTGTCTCTACTTTTATTAAGTGGTTGTGTGTAAATACAATCCCTATAGAGGCATAACAGAGGCAATTATGTTGCATTGATATAAGTACCAAAACATAGCAATGAGAACACATTACATAATAAAAAACACAAACACATTGCTTTCTGCAATCTAATGTGTATATTAGCAGATAGTAATTATACAGGGGAGGGTTTATGTCTCACACTTTATCTTCCAAAAAACCATTGTTCATTTACAGTCTGCTAAAATAAACACAGGGTAACTACTCTTTGAAGTAGAACACGTGTATAACTGATGCCTCTTCTGTGTTTGATGCTTTTCACTGAGGTTGGGTTTGGCCTTGCTGACAAACCAGTCCTAAGCTGTTATTTTAAACCAAATGTGGACTATTGAATACAACAGAAATATAGTGACTTTATTATATCAATTTTGACAATTATCAAAAATGGAATCCACATGAATGTGTAAATATATTTATACCAACAAAAGCAGAGATATTTCATTTTTACATTTTTCATTATTGGTTACTTCAGCAGTTACTTCATTTTTACAGAATTCCTGTTTTACTGCTGTAACGTCCCATAGTCTACACTGGTCTCTCTACAAGAAGCCAAGTATCTGGGGAATGAATAGGGAGTGGGAGACATGGGGTTTTCTAACACATAATATGGATATTTTCACAAAGAAAATTGGGGCATTTGAATAAAACTTGATACCAAAGAGGCAAAAGGAAAATGCTTTCTGGTGCAATTAACCATGCTATTTGATTCTATTATTTGTCACATTCTGGAATAAAAGGCGTTATTTGAAAATGTCTTTCTGTTATTGCATTTCAAAATTTTATATTCCTTGTGTGCATATGCTTCATATTTACAGCATAAATGACCTAGTAAAGGGGTCACAGAGGTATCAGGTTTTAAATGTCTTTTATCTGAATCTTTATTATTTACTAGATAGGAACAGTGCAAATGATTGCTTGACTTAAGCTAAAGATTTCAAAATCAAATGATTGTTCAGGAAATTACCAGATCTTAAAGAGCATAAATAGAAGAGTTAAAAAGACATATATCATAATAACATAACATAATAAACAGAAATAGACATAAAGATATAGATATAAACATATAAACACAATAACATATAACTTAATAAATGGCACTGTAGTTTCTTTTTTGGTGGCTGTGTTTAGCGGGAAGTCAGAAGTCTTTGGAATGACAAGAAAGGTCACCTGAATATTTCCGAGCAGTACATTAGTCTGTTTGATCAGTCTCTTGCACACATGCAGCTGGTCACAGCACGCTGAGGAACGGAAGTGGGATGGCTGGCTGGATATGGCATGAATTTCCTCATTGTGAGAAACATTTTTTGCATTTGTCCCATAGGAAATGTTCAAGATAAATTGCAGAGTTTTTATCCTTCAATATCAGATCTTTTTCAATGATATAATATAATGTTTGTTAATAGCAATTAATTTTTATTATTAAATAGTACCATAAGTTTTTCATTGATTTGTATAATAATGCTTATCTTTTATCATTGTGGTCCCTCACGCTTGCACAAGTGTTTAGAATGGCACAGCATTTCTCTAGATAACTGAGGCAAGGGTGTATTTATGGTTCTGGGCACCTGTGGCAGCCACATAGACAGAGACTTCTCTGCTCTACCTTTGTGACATTTTTATTATCTTTAAATCAGACGGCAGGGACAGAAAACACAAGTTGGGGGGCGTGGCTTGAGAGCCTAATGGAGTAGGACACGTTTAGTCCTCTCTCCGGCCGAATCCGTTGCTAATCCGGTGAAAAAGGGGCCCTGTGGACACCTACTTAGGCTGGCCTGTAATAGTGTGCCGTCCTGGACCCATCGGAACCGGAGTGGACCCGCGGGAGGTAGTTTAGCGGGTGCTGCGCCTTGGACTATCTGGCGTAGGCTTGTGCTCCCTCTCCTGCGGCTTGGTGAGGAATACTCACCGTTTGTGACCATCGGGGGTGTCGCTGCCTGGGATCCTGTGGGGGGCGTCCTCCTGGGTTGGGTGCCGGCGTCCTGGCTGGCTGACTCCCTCACATTGTGCAGACAACTTTTGGCACGAAACGCCGCCATTTTGGATGTCACGCCAGTGGCAGCTTGATCTCCCGTGCAGTCTGTTGGTGGGATTCCCTGTTGGTGCCTTTTCCTCCCCTATGGCCTGTGTCTGCTGTGGATGTCCAAGCTGGTCCCATACAGTCCCTCTGCGGTGGACACAGCTTCTCTGCAGAGCAATAGTTTGCTTCCCCTGCTGAAGTTGTTTGCTGTGCTGGAGTCAATTGCTGTGCAAGCCCTCCTTATGCAAGGGGACCCACATAGTATATTGTTTGGGCATATCCTGCTATAAAGCTTTACACCTGTACAGCTGTCATACCCACTGCCACATTTACTGCCCTGCTGATACTGTTTCTGCCTACAGTGCACCCCCCTCCCCTCTTTGTCATTTCTCCACATAATCAAGCCTGGTCTGGACCTCTCACTATAAGGCTCTGCAATTCTACATAGTTTCTCCTGCCTTCTTACAGTGTTACCTAGTTTGTGTGCTGGACTGCCCTGCCTCTCTGGATTTCCTTGACCCTGCATCCCATCCCCACCCTGTCAACTCTGTTGTGCTGCATACCTGCCCAACTCCTATTACCTACCTTACCAGCGTGCTAGAATTACTGTACCATAAAAAGGCACCCTCCGTCATCATACCACTTGTTATACCATAGGGGGCAGTACACGGACCTTTGCTGTGACCTGTCTATCCGGTAGCTTACTCCTGGTGCACTCTGTTCCTAGTTACGCCTATGGGGAAGTCTGACAGAGGTGCGGCCGCTGCGGCCAAGTTGGAGCGGTTTAGTCGGCAGTCTGCGCCGAGTTCGCAGGAGGTTGCTGAGCCGCCTGGGGATAAGCCGTCTAATGCACAGGGCTCTCCCCACAATGTGCCAGATTCTGGGCAGCATACCCTCCATCAAGTATTGGAGGCTATTTCATCCCTTGATAAGCGGATGACTGATAAATTCGAGGAGGTGCAGGCCGGCTTCACGTTGCTGCACCAGGATTTACAAAAAGTCAGAGAAAGAGTGGGTGAGGTGGAGCAAAGGGTGTCTATCCTGGAAGGCTCTGCTGCTCCCATGAAGAATGATATTTACCGGCTCAACCTGGAAATGGCTACGTGCAAGGCAAAGCTCACGGATATAGAGGATAGATTACGATGGAACAACCTCCATTTTGTGGGCCTGTCGGAACGTGTAGAAGGTCAGAATCCGGAAGCTTTCCTAGAGGAGCTGCTGGTGAAACAGTTTGGAAGGGAGGCTTTCTCGGCCTCTTTTGCAGTTGAACAGGCGCATCGCTTGCCTCCTCAGCCTCCGCCGCCCGGGGCTGCGCCGAAAACCTTTATTGCCAAATTGCTTAACTTCCAGGATCGGGATGCTGTTCTTCGCCTCACACGCCAACATGGTCCTATCAAGATGGATACTCATGCAATTTCTGTATACCCAGATTATGCCCTGGATGTTCAGAAGAGCAGGGCGCAGTTCACAGCAGTCTGTCGCTGCTTGCGTGATCTTCAGCTCCCTTATTCCATTCTCTATCCGGCCTGCTCCGCGTTGTTGCGGATGGAACTACCAGAGGCGGAGGCCTGGCTGGAGCGGAGTCCTCGTCCCATGGAAGCAGCGGATCGTTGACAGGTACTTTCTGGGCGTACAGTCCTCAGAGTTTCCTGGTCTCTTTCACAGGGGGTTATGGATGCTACTAGGGCTGTTTCGGTTTGGGTCTTGACCGCGGGGCCCCTCCTCTCCCTTTGTTACCATGGCCGTGGAGAGCCATGGATCTACAAGTTTAGATTATTTTTGCTCACTGTTTATGTGTTAGGATTTCTTATATCTAGCTTTAGGGCTATTGGGCCTGATCCAGAACTACGCCTCGGAGCGAATTTACGCGTGGCAGAGACGTAAAATCGCTGTTTTGTACGCACTGCGCATGCGCACCATAGAAAATACGCACATTAATGTAGCGTAATTGTGAACGTATGGGCCATTCACGTATGTGTCACGTAAATACTTACGTGTGGGCATGCCAATTTTACGTTACTCCAAATTACGTGTGAAATACGTGAAGTAGGCGTACAGTAAAGTGTACAGTATGGGCGTGCTTAGCTGTGTAAATTCGTCTAGCCCATACGTACGTGTGTATGACTGCAGTTACGTTGGAAAAAGTTAAGGTAGGGTTTGGAAAGCGTATCTTGACAAAATACGTCCCTGCAAGGGGTGTGCCGAGGGGAGTGTAACGAATTTACGCGCATGAAAATACGCTCCGCGAATAAACGTACGGCAAACGTAGTTCTGGATCTACCCCATTGTTTGTGTTCTTTAAGGGATTTACTATGCCTAAGTTTCAGGGCTATACAGGGTGGGTATGGGGTGGGTTGTTGTTCTTTGAGGGCCTGATTCAGAGATCCGCTGCCGATGGGATCTCAAATATACGCATCTAAGTGGCAGGTCTGAGCAGGTTACAACCCACCGAATAAACAGTCACTCCCCTTGCAAACAGCGGCGGATCTTAAAGTTAGACCACCATTGACTATCCCCAACTCTGCGCTGTCATTTGAGATCTTAAGTGAATTAGTTGCGTTTATTTAAGATCCTAAGTGTCTGGTCGCGCCCACTTTCCTTCATCTCAATGCCGCCCACCGCCCATATCTATGCAAATCCTTCGTGTCCTACATTTGCGCAGCACTTCGGAACTTAAGTGCTTGCGATCGATTCACAGGCCCGCGCTTTCCTAAATATACGCACCTAAATAGCGATAATATCGTATCTCTGAATCAGGCCCTGAATGTGTATGTGTTATGGGTTTCGTGAAAGATGTATTGCATATAATTTTTATGTACTCTGCTGATATATGCACTGCTTATGATATGTACCATATTGTTTTACATGCTTCTGTACTGTTGGGACTTGGGATCTCCCTGGTTCCGCTTCGCAATTACCAAGTTTCACTTTGTTATGGCTGACCTAAGTTTCGTGTCTTGGAATATTTGGGGTCTTGACGATAAAATTAAGAGGTCTCTTGTGCTCACATATGTTAAACGGGCGGCCCCAGATATAGTATGTCTGTTAGAGACTCACCTGATGGGTAGCAAGATCCTATCTTTGAAAAAAGCATGGGTGGGTTGGGCGTTTCATCCGATCTTTTCCTCTAACTCCTGAGGGGTGTCGGTGTTGGTGCGTAAGCACTTGAATTTCCAGCTCGATAAGGTGCAGATAGACCCGGCTGGGCGCTATGTTTTTCTCCATGCCATTATTCATGCATGTCCAGTTAATGTTTTGGCAATTTATGTTCCCCCCTCCTTACTCTAATTTAGTTCTTAAGAAAGCAGCCTCCTTTATGGCTCAGTATCCTGGTTCATCTACTGTTATGATGGGGGACTTTAACAACGTAATTGACCCTGGGTGGGATCGGTGGAGAGAGACAGTGGCCCAGGCAGATCCTGGAATAACCCCTTTTGGGAAATTGGTGGGGGAGTTAGGGCTGCTAGACATTTGGCGGCTGCGTAACCCTGGGGTCAGGGAATTCTCATGCCAATCTGCCTCACACCATTCGCTATCCCGTATTGACCTCATGCTGGTAACCCCTGACCTGCTTCCCATGACCTCCGAGGTGGCATATCGCTCCAGGGGCATCTCGGATCACTCACCTATCATATTGACACTGACTCTCAACAGACTACAGGGCCTACACTTTTGGAAACTGAACCCATTCTGGCTTACGCTGTTTGGGGGGGACTCTGACCTGACTGAAAAGTGGTAGGGCTTCTTTGGAGATAATGGGCCTGATCCAGAACAATGCTTTGGAGCGAATTTACGCGCGGCGGAGACATAAAATTGCGCATTTGTAAGTACTGCGCATGCGCACCATAGAAAATACGCTAATTAGCGTAACGTAAAATTGAACGTATGGGCCATTCACGTATTGTTAGCGTAAATTATTACGTGTGGGCGTGCCAATTTTACGTGAGTCAACGATTTACGTGAGGTAGGTGAAGGTTAGTATTTAAAGTGTACACTATGGGTGTGCTTAGCGGCGTACGTTCACGTAGTCTATACGTCCGTTAGCGGATGTACGCTATTACGCGAAAAAAAGTTAAGGTGAGTTAAGCAGAACTCAGTGAAATACGTACATTCAAGGGGTGTGCCTTGGGGAGTGTATAGAACATACGCGTGCAAAAATACGTTACACGTGGAAACGTATTGCACACGTAGTTCTGGATCTACCCCAATGTTAGTATGGAGAATTCTGCAATTAAGTGGGGTGCGTTTAAGGCCTTCCTCAGAGGAACATTTATACAAGAAGTTACCAGAGTTAAGCGTAAGTCTAGACGTGTGGAGAATGAGTTGGAGACTAGGTGTAGTGCATTGGAAACGCAATACCTGACGTCCAGATCCCTGACTGATAGACTTGACTGGCTTAGGGCGCAGGCTGAATGGAGATCCCATTTATCTGATAAAGCTAAGAGACGGTTACTGTTTAGTAGACACTCTCAATATCTTAACTCGGATATGTGTAGTAGCTACTTGGCCTTTCTGGCTAAGGATGACTCGGCCATGAGAAATGTCTCTGCCATAAGGGATGTTCAGGGACACATTCAGTATGAGGGTGACAAAATTTCAGAGGTGTTCCTAAAGTTCTACTTCACATTGTATGCATCCTCGGCCAGTTACTCCCTCGAGCAATTGTGTGGGTATTTGGATGGGGTTGCTCTGCCAGGACTGGGGCGGGAGGCTGGTGCCCTTCTGGAGGCCCTGATTTCTGATAAAGAGCTGGAGCTTGCCCTGTCTGCTGTCCCGAACCATAAGGCGCCAGGTTTGGACGGCATTCCGGGGGAAGTATATAAACAATTCCAAAAGTTCTTTATTCCCAAACTGCTAGAAAATTTTGAAACTATTTTCCAAACAGGGGCATTCCCCCTTCTATGTCTGAGGCCCTTATTATCGTGATTTCCAAGGCAGACAAAGACCTAATGTACCCTGAATCTTACTGCCCTGTCTCTCTTCTGGCTACAGATTTTAAGCTTCTGGCTAAAATTTTGGCCTCAAGGCTTAACACCGTGATTGACCAAATAGTGCATCCGGACCAGACCGGTTTTATGCTGGGCAAGACCACTTCCATTAACCTCCGTCGGTTGTATGCGCATATTCAGCTATCCCCGGGAGTAGAGTCGGAGGCGGCGGTCGCATCTTTGAATGCGGCCAAAGCTTTTGACTCTGTTGAATGGGAGTATCTGTGGGAGGTTCTACGCTTCTTCGTGTTGGGGAGTCCTTTATTAAATGGGTACAAATACTCTACTCTGCACTGGTTGCTAGAGTGTGCGTCGGGGGGTACACTAGTGCTCAGTTTCGGCTGGGGAGGGGAACGAGGCAGGGGTGTCCCCTCTCTCCTGCCCTATTTGCGTTGGCTATCGAGCCACTGGCCTGCTTGATCCATGTGGATGATGCTATTCGCGGTTTCCCTATTGGGGAATCTGTGGACAAAATAGCATTGTACGCAGATGATCTGCTTCTCTTCCTGGCAGACACGGGGGCTTCATTGGAGAGAGTGTTCACGGTGATAGAGCGCTTTGTTCACTTCTCAGGGCTAAAAATTAATTGGTCCAAATCTAGCCTTTTCCCTCTCTCTGGACTTGTCCCTGGTGCTGCGGCTGGGAATCAAGTGTTGCGGTGGACTACAAAATTTAAGTACCTTGGCATTTGGATATCGAATGAAATGTCTAACTATGTTAACCTTAATCTTAACCCTATTATTGATTACATTAAGTTAAAATCACAAACGTGGCGTAGGCTTCCGTTGACGGTCTCGGGCAGGGTTAACCTGGTCAAAATGCTCATCCAGTCCAAGCTGCTGTATCCTCTCTTACAATCCCCTGTTTACATACCCCTGGATGTGTGGTATGGGGTGGGAAACGTGTGAGGGTTCGCATGACTGTTCTTCAGAGACCTAAAGATAATGGTGGACTGGCATTACCTAACTTCAAGCTGTATTACTGGGCGGCCCAACTTAGTCACTTGGGGAGTTGGATGTTGGGGGCTCTGACGGCTACTACTAGACACTTCCTTAGGGTGGGGTGGGGTGGTCCCCGTTGCAAAATCTTTTGGTACAGCATAGGCGTGGATCTTGCCCTGATCTACTCATACAGGCAAGGAAGGTGCAGCTGTGCGGGGACTGATGGGTGACGAGTGGTTTGACCCGGAGACTCCTCTATGGAATAACCCCTCGCTAAAAGAGTTATGGCCCTTAGACGGTTCGGCAGTATGGGGACGATATGGTATAATTGCTTTTGGTCAGCTGATAGAGGGGAACTCTTGGAAAACCTGGGCGATACTGGCTTAAGAATTTTCCCTTCCGGGTTCCCATGCATACAGGTACATTCAACTTCGTCATGCCTTACGGGCACTGTATGGTGCCACCCCCCCAATGCAATGGTAATTTACATAGTTTAAAATGGTTAAAGTAAAAAAGTCTATCATTGTGTGTATGTCTCAGCCATCATTGCACCCTCCAGTATGTCACAACTATCATTGCAACTTCTTCTTCTTTGTTGCTCACTGCTCACTGAGTCACGCTGGCGCAACTTTGGGATCACACCAGCGTCACTCAAGTGTGCAAGAGCTGTGGAGTTGTGTGTACTCCAATGATGACAGTGCCTGGCTGGCTGTTGTTAATGAGTTGAGCTAGCTAGGTCCTGTCTCTCCCCTTTGTCAACAAGGGTGACGGAGTGGTGGCTCCATCACCCCCTTTCAAGACTAACTACTGGTGCAGGCCCCCTCTCCTCCCCTGTGACACCATTTCTACCTGGGAAAACTCAGCAGATCAGTAGTTAAAGTAAATACACAACCAGAGCCGAATTTAGATATGACAAGGTTCTAGGCAAGATATTTTGCTATAACGAATATTTGGTGATTCATTGTTTTAAGTTATTTTAAATATGGGTGGATCTGCATCAGAATTTAATTTTTATTTTTCATGCTATGCTATTACTGAGGGCATCACATTACTCTTCCTGGCTGTAATCAAATAGCCACTTGTCTGTTATCTATATTATATTGATTGTTTTGTGTATATTTTGTCCCAAAGCACCATCTGTAATTGTGTTCTGTAGTGATGCCACATAATTTTCATCTAGACAACTGATATCTAAAGCAAGCATGTCTTTCATAGAAAATTATTTGGTTTTACAGACAGCCAGACTGGGGCACAAGGGGAATATTGTGATTGGGACCCATTATATAGTCAAGGAACAGAGGATAGTTGTAGCACTGTACAATGAAAATAAACTATAGAATCAGCTGCACTCGCAGACTGCTTTTACCAACTTAGGGCCAGATTTACTAAAGTCGAGATTGTCAAAATCGCCAGTGTTTACTATTTTTTACTGACGAATTTTAAATCTCTGATTTACTAAAAGAGATTTTCCTAATAAATCGCCACAGATGTTTTTTTTTTTTGTTTTTTTTTAAATCGCCATTGTTGAGCTGAGAAACAAATCTCAGATTTACTAAGGTGTGAGTTGGAAACCCACTGTAGAATGGGTACAAAAATCGCCAGAGATAGTAGAGTTGGTTGTGATTGTCGATTTCATTGAAATCGGCACTCACGCTTAGAAAAAATCCCATCTGTATTTAAAAAATAAAAAAATAAAATAAAATACTTTACATGGCTGCCGCGGCTACCATTTACCCCTTAGCATGCTGTGGCAGCTAGTACTATAAGGCACAGCATGCCCTGCAATACAAGGGAATGCTGTGCCTCTTTGTACCCTAAGTGGCAGCATGCAAAGTGTTAATGGCATGCTTCCGCAACCACAGTGTGCGCCACTAACATTGGGGTCAACTCGAAAGTTTCATTCAGCCCCTGGGGAGTAAGGCATAAAATCCAAAAATGTTCACCTTTGGGCAAGCTTTTTTAATCTGTCCCCTGCACGTTTATCCTTCCCTATCACTTCAATAGCCCGAATTTGCATAGTATCAGGCTTCCCATTATGATGTAACTTGAAGTGACGGGGTACACTGTGGTTCTGAACTTGGTTTAAAGTGTTGTGGTAATGTTCTAGACCCCTTATTTCGAGAGGGCGTTTGGTTTTACCTATATAGGCTAGACCACACCCGCATTTGAATAAATAAACTACATATAGAATAGAATTGCAGTTTGAGAAATCCTTGATTTTAAACTCATTCTTTTTATCAGAGCTCCAGAAACATTTCTTTTTAGAGATGAAGTTACAGAGCTTACATGAGCCACATGCATAGCAACCTGTAGGTCTAGAACCTACAATCCCAATATTATTTTCAACAGATGTTAATATACTCAGGGCTAGTAACGATTTAAAATTTCTTGCTCTCCTATATTGTACAACAGGATTTGTAGGCAAATGATCACCCAAAATCGAGTCTAAGGATAAGACCACCCAATGTTTTTTAATAATATTTTTAGTTATTCCTCCTTGGTTGTTATAATTTGTAACAAACGGACAAACTATCCTCCCATCTCCTCTATCAGAGGGTTTCTAAGTATAAGACAATAGAGAATTTCTATCTCTCTCTCGCCCTTTGTAAGCTCTTCATAATTAACTCTCTTGGATAGCCACGTTTATCAAACCTACGTACATATTCAGGGGCCTATTTTTTCAAATTTATCAAATTACAGTTTCGTTTTAAGCAAACAAACTGGGAGTATGAGATATTGTTCTTCCATCTAGGAACATGCCATACTCCGAGTAACTGAGTATGGGAGACTTGGGGACCTCTGCCGGTGGTGAGCACTCAATTTAAAAATACATGATATATGACCCAAAGTTGGAACTTTGACAGTTTTAGAGTTAGGACCACCAAAACAGAGAAGCCTTGTAAGTGGCTGGTAGCTTATCATATATCTGCAATATATGTAACTAATTCTCTGACTTTTATTTTATAGTTAGAAAGTTATGGTTTGTGGCTGGGAAATTGCAAGAGTGTATATATATATTTGGCTGGTAGCTTATATCTGCAATATATGTAACTAATTCTCTGACTTTTATTTTATAGTTAGAAAGTTATGGTTTGTGGCTGGGAAATTGCATTGCAAGTGGGGTATCTTTTTGTGTATTTGTGTAAATTCCTCATACCTTACAGCACCTGCTCCATATTACCTTATAAATTGATTTGAGCAGTCTCCATTTTGAATGTTTGTTTTAAAACGTGTCTGGGATAGCTGACAGGGGGTGCTGTTTCAGAATGGCTATTTTGGAGACTTAGGGACCTCTGCCCTGATATATGACACAAAGTTGGGAATCTGACAGTTTTAGAGTTAGGGCGGAAATAGAGAAGCCTTGTAAGTGGCTGGTGGCTTATCATATATCTGCAGATGTATCTAAAAAATTCTCTGACTTTTAAGTTAAAGATAGAAATTTATGGTTTGTGGATGGGTAATTGCAAGAGTGCTGGGGTATCTTTTTGTGTATTTGTGTAAATTCCCCATACCTTACAGCACTTGCTTCACATTACCTTATAAATTGATTTGAGCAACCTCCATTTTGTGTGTGTACACATATATAACTTAGAGTCCATATGGGACCTGGAACACAAGGGTTCTGGAACATGGAACATGAGGGCTCATAGCTACAAAAACTAAAGGGTGTGATCAGACCCAGAGTATTAAGAGCATTGGGAGGAATGTCCAGTCTTCAGTGCATAAGCAATGTAAAAACTTAATTACTCTTGATAACTGATGCAAAAAATCATTTGAATACATGTACTAGTAGGTAATTATGGACACATATGTTACACACATAAAATATGATTGTCTTACAACATAAATAAAGAACATTAAGATCATAAATAGGAAAAACACCATAGATGAACTCATTCTCTCCTCTAACTAAACAGAGCTATGTTCAAAGGATACGCTACAGTACTCCCCAGAATCCTCCGCAGATTATATCGGCTCATCCCTTAATCACCCAGTCTTAGGTCTCCCACATGAAAGTAAGAGGATGATTTCTGTAATAATGAGCATGTTTTTCATTCATACTGTAATCAACGCCTACGTTTTCAGCTGCTGGAATATCTTGTTTATAGCATTATGCACATGTTCTTAGTAAATGCTCTTTATTTTGTTTGCAGGACAGGGTTATGTCAACTTGTAACATTTTTTTTAAATATGTGATTGTTTATAAAATGTGTAAAGGTCATTTATTTATTATGAAGTCATTGGAAATGTAATTTTCAGCTGTTGTGTTTTGTAGCATTGGAAAAGGTTAATGTTCACTCATTAACACTTTCAGCTCAACAGAGTTTATTTCCTTCTGTGACACCTCCCAGTTTGTGGATTGTTGGCCATGCTTCTAGCTATGGACTGGATCCAGACCTAGGGCCTGATTCAGAGATACGATTTCCACGGCACTTAGGAG
>WWET01002073.1:216397-232190 GCA_011038615.1 Limnodynastes dumerilii
GCCACTAGATGTAAAGCACGGCCAGCATTCAAAAGTGACCAAAACATCAACCAGAAAGCATAGCAACTGAGAAGTGGTCTGTGGTCACACCTGCAGAACCACTTTTTATTTTGAGGGTGACTCCAAAACCAGACCTCCATGGGTTAATAAATATGATTTACATTGATAATTTTTGTGTGATTTTGTTGTCAGCACATTCAACTATGTATAGAACAAAGTATTTAATAAGAATATTTTATTCATTCAGATCTAGGATGTGTTATTTTAGTGTTCCCTTTATTTTTTTGAGCAGTGTATATTAAAGATCTCTTCCAGGGGAATATAGGGAAATGATCATTTCCATACAAACGCAAAAAAATTTCTTCATACAAAAGCCTTCTAAAATGTATCAAATTCTCTGCAGTTTAATAAAACAAACATTATAAAAAAATACAGCTGTCTGACTGTCACACACACAGTGCTATAGGGGCTGATCCAGAGCTACGCCTGCCGTAGTTAATACGGCGGGGGGGGGGGGGGGAGCGGGCGGCGGGCGTAGGCGTAAGATCGGCTGAAAAGCCGATCTACGCATGCGCCGGGCAGATGTTGCCAGGTGTAACTATGGATCATGGATCGGGCGTCCGTAGCACCAGCGTAGTATCGCTGGAGGGGGCATCCCCCAGCGTTACTACGCTGAGGTTAGTGCATGGAGACGGGCGGAGGGAGGGTAATGAGGCTGGGAGGGTGGCGTTATCGTACTAATGCCGCCGTCCCAGTGTATTTACACTCTTTTACGCCGGCTGAAGTTAGGGTAGCCTTCAGCCGGCATAAGGGAGTGTAAATACGATAGGGCAGGGGGAGTGTCAGGGGGAGTCCCACGATGTAACGCTGAGCATTAGTACACTCAGCGCTACATCGTAGGTCTGGATCAGGCCCATAGTCTCTAACTGCTTTGCTGGGATAAACCCCTGTGATGTAGTCAACTCACACATATCCACTGACACGGAAATCACATAGTTGGACTTAATTTCACTAATTAAATAAAATAAATCAAAACAGCAAGTTAAACTGAAAAAATATCCAATTACATTCAGTTATATTGTACCAAAAAAAGTTTTTAGTGCATTATCTCTGTTATGACAGGCATAGGCAAGTGGCGGCACTCCAAGTTCCATGCTTTGCCAGGTATCAGCTATGCCTAGGCAGTTACAGCATACTGGGAGTTGTATTTAGACAACAGCTAGAATGGGAAACTGATACCTGACCTTCAACCCCTGAGAGAAGTGGAAGAAGAAAGTGGAGAACAAATCAGACAAGATGAAGGTGGGATAATATAATCATATAAAGGTATTCGTGAGTAAATAAGGTAGAATATATTGCAGGGAGATTCATAACTGAAAGTGGCACAGGAAAATTAACTGGACCAAAAATGTTGTAATGGAAAGATTGGTATTCATACAAAATAGAAGGAGAAGAAAAAACATTGTCAGACACAAACATTAATGAGTCAGAGATTAGCATATATCAAAACATTGGACTGGATCAGACTTCCATAAAAGGAGTGATTTCTGATTGCTAGGAGCTGAAAAGACCTGCATTTTTTTTACCACAAAAACTGTATTGGAAGTACATGATTCCATATTTATTTATTTATTAACAGGTTTTTCTATAGCGCCCACAGATTACGTAGCGCTTTACAATGTTACAATCTTTATAACAATACTGTGGAGTACCAGACAGACTGGGTAGGTAAGAGGGCCCTGCTCACAGGCTTACACTCTATAGGACAGTGGGTTTGATACATAAGGGCAAGTGCTATATATTACACAATGGACCAGCCAGGGTGTATGACATTTCTTATGTTTCTTATAAAATAAAAAGATGAAAACGCAGAAAGACTTACACCCAACCTTCCCTGCCTGAGATTAGCAGATTACTGGGGAATATGGAACACTTCCTTCCGTCCAGAAGATCTCATGAAGATATTTCTCTATGAGGCGTAGGGGAAATTCTATTTACATTACTTCAGAAAACACAATGATGTCAGGGTTTTCCTGCTCTTTTTCTGTTAGCTCCTCGGTTTACTTGTTGCTTGTTCTCCGGTTCTCCTGCTGTGTTCTCCTTGCACTTCTCCTTCCGTCCCTCATATGTACACCTGTCGTACCATTGATCTTATACATATAGCTAATTCTCAATCCCTCCACCTGAGGGATTGAGAATTAACTTGTTCTGTCACCTGATGCCGAGAAGGAATTTACACACTTTTCTTGGCAATTTATGTCCTGTACATTTCTACAGTTCATCGAAGCTTTGGCAGCAGCTATCTGGAGTTCCCCAGACATCCACGGAATCTCAATTGCTGATCATCGCCACAAACTGTCTCTATTTGCAAATGATGTCCTCCTTTTCCTCAGTCAACCCCTGACCTATCCCTAACCTTTTCCAGATACTAGAGACCGACGGATAGCTCACAGACTACAAAATTAACTTTGCCATTTCTGATGCTACTCTCCAGACTCTTTTATTTAAATTTATTTGGAATAATAGGCCCCCAACACATAAGACTTCCTCTTATCAAGAAACCCATAGCGGAGGGAGGCAGGGAATTCGTAGATATCAAAGCATACTACTGGGTTGCCCACCATAGTAGAATTGTTGTTACATTTGTTCAGTGACACTCTAGCCTGCGAAGACCTCGAAGCCTCATACCTCTGCATTGTATCTACCTCCTCTGTCTGGGGCCTCCCCCACCCAGAGCACAGACGCATGGCCTCCACTCTTCCCATCACCAAATCTTCTATAAACTATCTACTGACAAGCATTCTGCTGAACTCGCCTCATATATAAACGATCAACAACTGATACCCCACTCTACAACAGCCACACTCACACAATAAACAACCAATGAAAATAACGACACTGACAACTTCAATTGGATTTAAAATGGAACATATGTTTATTAATATATGAATTGGTGGAATTTGTAATTGACTATAAAATTTTGTGTTGAGCAAAGTGGCAAATAGCAGGTATGTGACACAACAGGAACTTAAAGTGACAACTAAAAGTTGTCATCAAACGGGCGCCCCCACCTCCACCTCTTCATTTGCACACCTCAATATAACGGAGGAGGCAGACGAGGCCCCGTCACAGGACAGGCAACCTAATATTAGCTCGAAGGGTGCGCCTCTAAACCAGATATTTTCTTCCCCATATTTTCTTAACTGCGCCAACAATAAAAAAACATGGTGACACAACACCTCTACCGCAAACCTATGCCCTGCCTGAGAAAGGAAATATACATGTTAACAATGCATCCTATAAACAAGGGAGGGAGGGAGGGTAACGATTTTTCAAAATGGGTGAGTAACAGCCACACACAACCACTTATAAAAGCTTGGCCACATGACCCTCACCACACCCATACCTAACAGCCAATCACACTACTCCCACTATTAGCATACTTCTAGAACCATCCTAATACATGTCTATTGCAGACTGGGGCCCAGTCAGTTGTTTATATTACCTTGCACTTAAACAGTGCTCGCTTTCTCTTCTTGCTGCAGCTAAATGTCTTATTGCTATGTCTTGGAAATCACGCCCCCCCCCGATGTCAGCCCTTAAAGCATATAGACTGAGGGCGCAAACCCTTTGATAGCTGCCCGCTACTAACACTACAGACAATTCACTTGGTGTGTAAAATAAAATAGAATGCAAAATGGATATGTATAGAGTGAGCGCTAAGGGTGATATAATAAAATAATTGTGTCCTCTAAATACAATTTAAAATGTATAAACCTTCTATCTTAATAGTTGTTCATATATAAAGTGCTCAAAAAGGGTGAAATACTCCAAACAATAATGTCCGTGCAGTTCATAAACTGTAATGTTCGTGGTATTATTAACAGTAATAGCCGTGGTATTAATAACCGGTAATGTCCGTGATATTAGTAAACAATAATCTCATTATCAAACAATAGTGTCCATGGTATTGTTAAACAATCCAGGTGGCTCACGGATCTTCTGACTCAGTTAAATGAATCTTAAAGGGGTCTTTTAAACAATGTCCTAGGATGAAATGAAGTTCAAAGTACTCCTCCGTTTGAATGGAAACGAATCCTCTCTTTCAATAGCCCTTCTTCGTGGCGCTATAATGTTGCCACGTGCCAAACATGTGAAAAAAATATATACAAAAATGTGTAAAACCGAAATAAACAATTTATTGAAACATATATATTATTAACTGACAAATAAAAAATACAATAAAAAAAAGAAACAATCAATTAAGGAAGAGACCCCTCAGGGGGGAGAGCTCCGTGCCGGATCGGACGAACAGCGGGTATTAAGATGGAAATCCCGAGAAAACACACTAGCTGCGGACTCAATCAACAGAAGCTCACCACCTCCTGACCAATAGCACCCACCAACGCGTTTCGACAATCAGTCTTTCTCAAGGTAGTGGGGGTAAGTATAAGGACGCAGGTATATATATGTAATTTCTGTGCTATACATGTCTCTCATTGGATGGCTGTTAAATTCATAAAAAAAAAATTAAAAACCATTATCCCAGTATTCAAGTTATTTTTTTTCCAAAGCAAGTTGCAAAAAAAGAGACAGAACCGGACTTTAAATATAGACCATATTAGGAGTATGTCTGTGACATTTGAATGGGTTAAAATACGTAGTGAATCTACTAATCCTTTTAGGACCCTGTAGAAAAACATCGGGAACCCATATGACACACACATTCTCTAACGTAGACATCAAATGCATGTAGATGCTGAATATTTAATTTTAGTTTAACTCAATTATGTCCTCGGAGTGTGTCGATTTAGATTTTATATATATATATATATATATATATATATATAGAGAGAGAGATTATATAAATTGAGTAATCATTTTTAATTTTTAAAGTCATATCCCATATGACTACAGCGCTATGTCATTAAGGACAGCGCAGAACAAGATTTAAATGTTATACGTTTTACAGTCCGTTTCTGTCTCTTTTTTTGCAAAAAAATTGATTGTTTATTTTTTTTATTGTATTTTTTGTCATTTAATAATATATATGTTTCAATAAATTGTTTATTTCGGTTTTACACATTTTTGTATATATTTTTTTCACATGTTTGGCACGTGGCAACATTATAACGATATGGAGAAGGGCTATTGAGAAAGAGGATTAGTTTTTATTCAAACGGAGGAGTCCTTTGAACTTCATTTCATCCTAGGACATTGTTTAAAAGACTGACCCCCTTAAGATTCATTCAATTGAGTCAGAAGATCCGTGAGCCACCTTATTTGTTTAACAATACCATGGACACTATTGTTTGCTAATACCACAGAGATTATTGTTTACTAATATCACGGACATTACCGGTTATTAATACCACTGCTATTACTGTTAATAATGAAACTAAACAGTAGCAAAAGAAATGGCTGCGCTTCTATCCACTAAATTAAATATGTGCAAGTGTATATATAAATATAGGGGTGCAGCCAAGGACCAAAGTGACCACTATGTAAATACAAGGAACAAAAGAGATCCGGCGCTCCAAACATACATTAAATAACACTATGTGTCAGCAAATAAATAAAAAGGAGGTTTAGTTTACAATATAGCTATACTGGGTTAAGCTCACCTGCCATTTCTTTTGCTACTGTTTAGTTTCATTTGGGAGTCTGACCACTCCCCAAACATGGCCGCTGCAGGCTATTCAAATGCAGGTAGTGTCTTAACAGAGACCTCCTGTGTACATATATAGCAAATGGATAGGGACTCACCTACAGGAGGTGCCTTGACGCTGGGCAGGTGAGCTTAACCCAATATAGCTAAGAGAAGATCTGAGGATTGATATACTGTGGAAAAAAGAGGAGGTTCTCGTAAGTAGGATACTAGTGGTCGGGATCCCATCCGTATATAAGCACCACATCACAATAAGTTACTATACCCCCTGGGGTGCACTCATAGGCGGTATACCTATTTGAAAAGCTATAAGAGTACACTATTTATGTGAGTAGAACTGGTGAAAGTGATTCATCACACCAGTTCTGGAACGTGCTTCACTATATTTGTCTTTCTTCTTCTGAGAGACCGGAGGAGGTACCTTGGGATAGAGGAACAGTGTGGTGGTGGAACGTGACCCCTGTGTGAGGATACATCGCTGCTACACATAAGAAATTTGGTAACAAGAAAACGGAGTAATAAGGACCGTTGAATGGGACATCCCTAGGACTGGGAAGATCGGGACTACAGGTCTGTGGAGTTTTTGAATTATCCTGATATAGGAAAACAGAGTTGACTTTTGATCTAGTTGGAGACTGTCACAGTATTGAAAAGTTCTTGTGAATATTTTATATGTAATGGTCTATAGCTTTAGCGCGATTGATGTTGTGGTGATTTAATTTCTCATAATAGAGTTCTCTGCTTACTGCTCCTGTGGCAATATAGGTGTTGTAGACAGGGGACTCACTGGGAGGTGAAGTGATTACACCTTCACACCACGTATTGTTGCTGCTGTTTTAGAGGCGCAAGAAGTGTTATCACCCTATCTATCTTACATAGTGTTATTTAATGTATGTTTGGAGCGCCGGACCTCTTTTGTTCTTTGTATTTACATAGTGGTCACTTTGGTCCTTGGCTGCACCCCTATATTTATATATATACACTTGCACATATTTAATTTAGTGGATAGAAGCGCAGCCATTTCTTTTGCTATTATTGTTTGGAGTATTTCAGCCTTTTTGAGCACTTTATATATGAACAACTATTAAGATAGAAGGCTTATACATTTTAAATTGTATTTGGAGGACGCGATTATTTTCACCCTTAGCGCTCACTCTATACATATCCATTTTGCATCATATGCTTGGTTTGTTGTAAGCATGGAAAAGATTTCTTACTATCTCTGTGATTCGGAAGATCTTCTCTATTCAGTCTGGCCCTCTGAGTTCTGTCACACTGATACACCTTAAACACAACACACTTTAGCCACATGTAAAATAAAATTTATATATAAAGCTTACAAACAACTAAGGGTGAGGGGGAATACTAATGATCTCTTACCCCTACCCCACCTCACCTAAAAATGTTCTAACGCCCCTGTTTTAATAAGTATAAAATTGTAACTAGGATCCTGTGAATAATGTGTTCCCAAATTACCTGTAATAGCTGCAAATTAAATGAAAACATTCCATATTTAAAATGTTTAGCAAGAAGCACATACAGACTTACTAAAAAAGATATAGTAAAAAGAAATAAAGGTATAATAAAAGCTTCTCTTTTGTAGCAAGCCTGTAGCAGTCAACGGTTTGGTGACTTTAATGTCACAAAAGGAGATTTAGGGGGCACAAAAAGGTTGAATGATTTCATTTTAAATAACACCTAAAGGTGTTTTATGTCATTTTTACCCTGCTTTGAATCCTCCCTCTTCCAACTACATGAATCATCTTAGCAGCCCCACTTCTGATATTCAATTTAAAAAATAATTTTGCATTAAAGGCTTCCTATCTTTAGCAAGTACAATTAAGATGAAGGAGCTGCAGGCTAAAGGAAAGTCATATGAAAGCTGCAGCGCTCTCTGAAAATACCATTCTATGATTAACTTTACTTTACTTTAGAAAACTACAGATTTTTGTATAGAGTGTGTAAGTTTGCATTTCACTGTTAACCACAAAAAGTAATTTCTGCAATAAAATATGGGCTATCGTGAAAATATGTGTGAGTTAGCGATAAAAAATAGGTTGCAAATTAGATATATTAATATGAACTGTGCTATTTAAATGAAAGCATTAACACATAGTAATAGTGATCAGACCCCTTACCACTCCCCTCAAACAGATGAACTTACAATACTCATACCCTTTTAATATATCACATCCACTTATAAAATGGGAAATAGGAAACAGGAAGACGGAGAACTGAAATGGGTCATTTGCATAATCAAGCTTTCATTGTTGCTTATGTCAACACAAATCCAGTGTGACCACACACTATAGTGATAATTGACCCAAACGCTTAATAATTGGATGCTCAGCCCAATAATCGCTCAAGTGTATGTCCAGCATAACTTTTGATAATATACACATTAGTAAAGTGTATCTAAAGCTGGCCATACACTAGGCAATTACCGGCCCGATCACCCAATTATCAATTTTTGAAATGCCAAATAAACGCACCAGAAACGCTCTGGTGCGATTATTTGATCGTTCAGCATGTTTGATTTAAATCGGGAGAAAGCTCATGATATTTTAAGGGAGCCAATCAGCAAGCAGCAGCAACATAGAGAGCACTGCCCCCATCCCCTCTTCTGCTAGGAATTATCGGTCCCAGCAGGAGAGGTGCATGGTGCTGATAATGGGACATTTCCCTAGTTGGAAATCGTCCCGTTTATCGGCCCACCCCCTGCTGGGAGCGATAATCGTACTAATGTATGGCCAGCTTTACAGGCACAGTATGGATCCATTTTTGGGATGATTACTGACTACACTGGCCATCTCTTTTTCTGTCACATAACCTAATAGTCAGCAGTCAGAAATGATTAATGGGAAAGATGTATTAGCTAGGAAATTCCACTTTGACACCAGCTTGGGAGGGTGTCAGTGTGGAATGTGTGTTGTACTTGTCAACTGGTTGCCAAAATACAGGCATAATGGGCTTGATCCAGACATAGTTAAGTGCTTGAACTTAGTTACTCCTGGGCTAAACCATGTTGATTTCAGGGGGAGTCAAGTTAATTGTATTCTTTGCATGCAGGGATATATCTTTATTTTTGCTTACTGCACACAGATAATGACCAGCTTTACTATCACACTGTTATTTAGACTTGGGATAGGAAACATTACCTCTCAACTCTAATACTGTTTGCAACATATGAAATATGACTCCCCTGCAATCAACATGGTTTAGCCCAGGAGTAACTAAGTTCATGCACTTATCTAGGTCTGGATCCAGCCCAATGTCCTACTACATGATTTGCTCTGTGCTAATACCATTTTGTTTCCAAAGGTATGATTGCATTTTGACACTTTCTAAAGGACACCTGTACATGTGATCATTCTGTATAGAGAGAGACTAAGCAATGTTTTAATTTCCTTAAATTCACCATAGCTTGGTCCATTTTCTAGCATCTACTACCCTTAGCCCTTTCAGCCTAATGAAACTGCAAACTACATCTATTTTCAATGTATACTCCAATAAAGTCCCATCCAGTCTGCCCAGTTGTTTATTTAAAACTATACTGATCCAAGACCCTTGTAATTTAAACATTAAAAATACAGTTTTAAAGTTATAGTGCATCTTATTTTAGAGGGTCTATAAAACATATTTTTGAATGAGTCAGCATGTGCTATGTCAATGTATTATCTGTGCTAGAAAATGCAAATATGCCCTTTGATGTGTTATGTTACGTAGAAAGATAAACATCCGGAGACTGTCATGTGCATGTGAAGTTAACCACAAATGAACAGCTTCAGACACAACCACACTGTAATTTTTAATAGTGTCATTCCTAACAGAAACTGATGAGCCACTAAGGTCCCACGGTGCCACTAAGGTCCCATGGTGCCTTATATTATACATTATATTTATATTTACCCCTCAAGCTATTTATTTATATTTGGACAATACTCCCTTCTCCCCAAAATTGTGTTTAAACTCCCTGTCTGGTCTGGTCTGTTCTACAATGACTAATGTCCTTTGTCCACCCCAAATATGACTTGAAACCACCAAGACTACTCACAGGAGGTCTTAGGTTCTCCTTTACGCAAATCTAACACAATTATGCTTTATCAAAATTATCATAAGCTCAGAATGATCTCTTCTGTTACCACTATATAGCGTTTAATAACTAAGCTAGTCTGACATGTGAATCCATAAGAACACAGAGACATGAACTTATTAATTGATATTTAATATAATACCCCTTTCACATCACCACCAAATACCCAGGATTTTCACAAAAAACCCGGGTCTCTGCAAAATCCTGGGTATTTGGTGGTAATGTGAAAGGTGTACTTCTGGTCGACCCGGGTCAGGGTGGTGATGTGAAAGGTCCAGGGTTGTTTTGCAACCCGGGTTTTACACATTGCCTCCCGATTGGTGAGAACTGTCTACTGTTGCTATGGCAACAGTACACAAATATAATTGTAGCGTCGGATCTCACAAAAAAAACATTTGCAAAGTATAGGGCATGTTGATGTTTGTAGTGCTACAATCATCAGCATGCCCAAGGATGCCATGGCATGCAAGTGCTTGGAGAACAACAAGTGCCAGCATACCATGTCATCCTGTGCAACATAAATAAAGCAGATAAAATCTTAAAAGGTTTTCCCTTTTTTAATCAATACTTCAAATGTCAAAATCAAAGTTGACATTTCTGCATTAATTTCAAGTCCATTAAAACAATGACATTCACTGTAAAAGCACATGTGAAGCAGCCAATAAGAGCTCATTTCTACAATGATTGACAGTTGCTAGACAGGGCAGACTCGGGAAATTGATTGGTAACATGAAAGGGTCTGACCTGGGAATTTCCCGGGTTTTTGGTGTTTAAAAAAGTGTCTTTTTATTTGACCCTGCATTTCTTTCCCGGAATATCCCGGGACTAAAAACCCGGGTTTTTCAGAGTTGGTGATGTGAAAGCAGCATAAGAATCACAATGCTTATTTACAAAAGAATAACAAGATTAACATACAAAATGCAAAACAGTTTCTTATAAAATAAAAAGGTAAAACACAAGACACAAAGACTTACATAAAATGTTTCCCTGCCTGGGATTAGCAGAATACTTATAGGAAACACTTCTTTGGTTCAAAGATCCCATAAAATGAATTTTATGTATCTGGGCTACAATATTAAAACCAAAAAATGCTCCACTCCAATAACCTACTATTGTAAAGAAAATGACAGGTCTGTTTCTGGACAAACTTTTCCTCAGAGATCTGGTTTTTACGACCCCCCCAATTTCCTGATCCATTTAAGACAAGAGCCATAACCCGTTCTGCCCCACTACCTTCAAGCTAGGGCAATAAAACAAAAACAGATATCCGGGCCAAATAAAGGTCACTCCATATTCTGATATTAATTTATACAGAAGATGTTTGACTTATATGGCATATACTATAAAATTTGTGGGGTATATTAGGTCCTGAGAGTGTCACACTAAAAACCAGACCTGGCCAAAATCTAATATATATAAACAAGGTTGCTGGAGTCACTCACTGAAGTCTGATAAAGGTTAAAATGCAATATTTATTAAGCAAACATTAAAAGGGCTATAGGGACCAAAAAATGAACAAACACTGTATGAAAGACAGATATATATATAGTTTTAAAAGCCTGCACTTACCCCATTCAGTTGCTTCCACACAGCCTCCAGACAGGAGTCGCCGGCGCGTGCTTCGGAGCATCACTGCAGAAAACGTGGGCAAATACCCTCTCAAGTCGTCATTGGCCGGTGGTAATCTAGACAACTGGGGTGTAAACAAAACATAAATTAAAAACACAAGCAGTAATGAGATGACGCACAAAGGAACAATAAGCATTAATAAAGACTATTTAAAGAAAGCAGTTATATGAGATGAGCTCATTGAGTCCATGGGGGACCAGGCACTCTAATTAGCTAATCCATCTACATTCACGTTGAAGCAGCAATTTCTCCCGATCTCCACCACGTTTAGATGCTGGTTCGATGTCAATGCCCATCCATCTCAGATCCTTTAAAGTGTGTTTCATTTGTAACCAATGTTTGGGGACCGTTTGGTCCTGATTTTTTCATACAATGTTTGTTTGATTGAAACGTCGGCCCTCTTCTTTTTAATGTTTGCTTAATAAATATCGCATTTTAACCTTTATCAGACTTCAGTGAGTGACTCCAGCAACATTGGGCCTGATCCAGACCTACGCTCGCATGCGAGCTAACGCTGATCGTAAGCGTAAAATCGGCAGAAAAAACGCACTGCGCATGTGCATAGTGACAACTTCCGATCGTACCAAAGACCTTTTCGTGGCGGCGATTGGGGCATCCGTATTGTTTGTGTTTTTTTCCGACGACGGGGCGACTTGTTCTGCGTCTCACAAATGTTCTTTTGTGTGATCCAAACACCTCAAACTTCCATTTGTCGTCCATAACACTTTTTCCAATCTTCCTCTGTCCAATGTCTGTGTTCTTTTGCCCATATTAATCTTTTCCTTTTATTGGCCAGTCTCAGATATGGCTTTTTCTTTGCCACTCTGCCTTGAAGGCCAGCATCCCGGAGTTGCCTCTTCACTGTAGACGTTGACACTAGCGTTTTGCGGGTACCATTTAATGAAGCTGCTAGTTGAGGACGTATGAGGCGTCTATTTCTCAAACTAGAGACTTTAATGTACTTGTCTTCTTGCTCAGTTGCGCACCGGGGCCTCCCACTTCTCTTTCTACTCTGGTTAGAGCCTGTTTGTGCTGTTCTCTGAAGGAAGTAGTACACATATAGGAAATGTTCAGTTTCTTGGCAATTTCTCGCATGGAATAGCCTTCATTTCTAAGAAGAAAAATAGACTGTCGAGTTTCACATGAAAGTCTAATCGAATAAAAGTATAATCGAACCCACAAATGTGATGCTCCAGATACTCAACTAGCTCACAGGAAGGCCAGTTTTATAGCTTTGCTAACGAGCAAACCTGTTTTCAGCTGTGCTAACATAATTGCACAAGGGTTTTCTAATCATCCATTAGTCTTCTAACGTGATTAGCAAACACAATGTACCATTAGAACACTGGAATGATGGTTGCTGGAAATGGGCCTCTATACACCTATGTAGATATTCATTTAAAAACCAGACGTTTGCAGCTAGTATAGTCATTTACCACATTAACAATGTATAGAGAGTATTTCTGTTCTGTAGTAATGTTATCTTCACTGAAAAAAACTGTGCTTTTCTTTCAAAAATAATGAAATTTCTAAGTGACCCCAATCTTTTGAACAGTAGTATATACTACTATATACTACCTATATATATATATATAGGGTGTGGTATAAAGATCGACAGACAGTTTGTCAGTATTCATGTAGCTGACAAAATTAGTTTGACAATCCATGAATGTTGACAAAAAGGTTTACAGTATTATTATTTTGACCATAGCATTGCCAACAGTTATGTGTCAGACAAGGTCTGTAGCCTGGCCTTAACCCAGAACCTTACCATGCGGTGTCCCTGTCAAGTACTTGGAAGTTGACACAGTAATGTGGTTAAAGTCATGGTGCTGCCAGAAATTATGCTGTTAATTAGGTAAGTGTACAAAACTCGACCATATCCCTATATAAAAGTATATTCTATATTCAGATCCATAAAATACCCCACATATAATTTCCACAGTGTGTAATTTAAGGACCTCTAATATACTCCACATATATTATATTTTCTTATTCCTGTAACCCTAACGTTCCCCACATGTACTTTTTATAGTGTGCCAATTCCACACCCCTACTATTTCCCTTCACTGTTCACTATTTAGTTACTTGGTATTTCTTGTTATTTCAGTTGTTATTCAAACATAGTTTTATAATATTTTACATATATGCCATTTGACACCTAAAATTGAAACTAACTAGGCATATACAGTCTGAGTATAAATATGCTGTGCTTCCACCCACGTCAAATAAATAACGTTAACTCTACAACCCCTACAAATTTGTGCTTACACATGTGTTTATTGAATATGATGGGTGATTTAAGAAACAGGCTTAAGAATAATGGACCTGATTCACAGGTCCTAAGGAGATAAGTAAGTGTGGATATGCATGTAACTTAAAACTCCCTCCCACACCATCCCCATCTTATTTTATGAACCTAAGGCACTCCTTAGGAGTGCCTTAGGGCTTCCCTAACTTCCCGTGTGTATTTTCCTTCTTAAGAAGCAAAATACACATGGCCTTTTTTACTATCCCACCCTCCCTGCCTCATTTAAATCCCTCCCCCCACCCGCTCTTCTTAAAAACTCCCAGAGGCTGCCGTAGCACTCCTCTTTCTTCTTAGGAAACTACATATGGTCTTTAAAGACTGCACATAGTCAAGTTATTATATTTTTAAGCTTCTCTTTATATATGTATGTGTATGTGTATTGATACATATGTGCGCAAACATATTACATGAACAATGAAAAGTGTATACCGTGAGTCATATATAAAGTATAAGTGTACACCTACTTTATGTGTAGAATTTTCATTTTACTAGTGTACATCTCTGCACAAATTGTCAAACCTGACACTTATGACCTACTGTGGCCGGAGAGGGGACACCCTATGCCACTTGTACTCTTTTGGGGTAACCAGCAGTTGGTTGCTTTATTAACATAAATGTCGGCTTAGACATTTTGGCTAATCATTTTTAGGCTTGGAATCATAGTCATAATCAAGTATTTTGGGAGAGCGTTATTTACCCTCTTTTGTTTGATTGGTGGGTAACTATGTATCTTAAACACTGAAAAAATTCAGTTTTGTGGAAGAACATATTATCCAGCAGGTTCTATGCAAATCATGGCTTAATAAATAATAATAAGAAAATTGAGTAAAATAGAAAATTTGCAATGTATTATTTCTTTTAAAAAAAATGAATCTCCCCCTCTTTACTAAGCAGACATATTTGTACTAGCAATCATATTCACACAGCTGCATATAACAAAGTTCCACTTTTTCTTTATGCACCCTCGGTACAGCTGATAGACCAACTGTACTGATGATTAGATCTAAGTTTTCTTTGATATAAAACAATTAAGCTTAAATGTAGTTTATTGATTAGTTATTAAATATTATAGACCAGACAGAGAGGTTGGACTAAGGTGAAGATATAAGTTTCCTTTGATAAGTACAATAATTACATAGCTTACGTTTGAAGTTCAAGAGGACACCCCGAGGATACAATATTTCGAAGGTATAAATTACATTACTTTCTGCTCAAGTGATTTATTTTCACACAGAAATGGTTGTGAAACATGATGTGATTTAAAATTTCATCCCTTCATGGAAATGCTTGAGGGGAACAATGATTTTTCTCCATATGTATGAAAAGTCTTCCTCTTAAATGGCTTATCTAACACCGAATCTGCCAAAAAAAAAAAATAAAAAAAGTCACAGAAGAATCTTCACAGATGTAAACAAAAGGAAGGTCATTTTCATTTTTGGGAGCAGACAGTAAGTACAGTGAAGGTTAAGCTGCTGCCCCAAGCGGTTCATGCCATTTCTTTACCACAATTAGTACTGCTTTGCAAGTGAGCTACTTTCTGATGTGTGTCTACTTTTGAAGTAAATTACAATATATTTGTAAAAAGGTTTTTGTACTTGTCAAGAAACTGACAAAAAAAATCTTGCAGTGCAAAAATCTGAGCTTGAGTATTTTGGATGGGTTTCACCTCGTCAATCAATATATTTCACATGATTATCTTGGTTTTACTGGAGATGCTAGGAATGTTCCAGTTAGGTCAGCAGTCTGAAGAAATTTGCTTTCTGCAGATTAAAAGTTGCCAGTGCCAATGTCTATTAAAGTAACATCACTGAAGCTGCACTGAAGTTGTACAAAAGTAAAATATGGAGTTTATTAATAGTGCCAATGCCCAGAGAATTGCAAGCATACAATCATGAAGAAAAACTATACATTAACCAAGTAACAATAACCCTAAACAATAGTAACATTCATTCAGATCCTGAGCTCAGATATTACTCAATTTGAGAATGGTCAGATCAGATTATGGCAGATTCAGTGCAGCTCTAACACCTTCTGACAGAGGGCCTAGGTTGTGCTTGTAAGCCTTCGTGTCTTGATACTGTGATGTACTGTA